>CM051263.1:36535416-36602916 GCA_027921565.1 Artemia sinica | reverse complement strand
ACATGAACCATTGCAAAATTCATGGGAATTAAAGAATTGAAATGCCGGCAGAAGGCAAAGACACTTTACAATTTAAAAATTTCCAAAATTCCCTGCTACAAGTTGATAAAGTGTCTTTGGATTGTGAAACAAGACTGGTTGAGGTATCAGACCCATCAAGGCCAAATATAGTCAAGGAACACAAACTAGTTGCGTGTTCCTACGCACACGCCCGTCACGATTCCAACAATAAAATGCAATTGGAAGAGTTTTTTTGGCTATGGATGAGGAGGGCAGCATGGAAAAGTTATTAGTATCTTTAATAAAAACAGCAAACGGCGCAATTTCACGATTGCGTCACATCAATTACCCAATGACATTGTCAGATAAAGAGCAACTGGCACTAGAAAAGGGGACGATTTGCTGGGTATGTAGGGGTGCTCTTGCCCCAAAAGACGCGGTTCAGGATCATAATCACCTTATTGATCCCAATTCAACGGGAAAAAGTAACTTTCGGGGGTGGGCTCACAATTCATGTAATTTAAAAATTAAACAGCAACTTTTTCTTCCGGTTTTTATACATAACTCTAACTACGATCTGAAGTATGTGCTACCAGCATTGGCAGTCTTCAAAGAAATGGAACAGTAGATGATGCATGGGTGATAGACAGCTTTTCCTACAAAATCATACCTAAATCAGCGGAAAAGTTGCTTGTTTTGGAATTTATGTGGAAATTTGTTGAAGCCGACGTTGAGTACACGAATAAAATTCGCTTTTTAGATTCCTACAGTTTTTTCCCCAAATCATTGAGCGAATTAATTCAAGTGCAGAAAAACGATGACGGTTGCAATGCTTTCCCCCTTCTCAAGCAACAATTTCCAAATGATTTATATGATTTGTTGACGGTCAAGGGCATATATCCTTATGATTATTATTGTTCCATGTCGAGATTCGCCGAGGAAACTATTCCTCCGATTGAATCGTTTTACGACAGTCTACACGATCGTAGTTGCACCCCCGATGAATACAGTTTTGCTAAAAAAGTTTGGGCAGAGGGAGGATGTAAAAATGGGTTTGACTACTGCAAGCTGTATTTGTCGAGTGACGTGTTAACTCTGTTAGACATTATGTGTAAAAATACGGACAAAATCTATGAGGAATTTAATCTTGATTTGGGCTATTATTTTTCATCTCCTCATCTAGTGATGGACCTCATCCTAAAAATTAGTGGGGAAAAATTGGGCTAATCACAGACATTGATCAGCATCTGTTCATCGAAAGATCAATGAGGGGTGGATTTGTTTTTCACGGGGATCGTATCTTGGAAACTGATCCAACAGGAGAGAAGACGGGGACAAAATCGGATGCAGTTTTCCTTGATATGAATTCTCTCTACCCCTCGGCCATGTCCCATTATGCGCTACCTTGCGGTGACTATAAATGGCTCAATGACCCTCAAGCTCCCCATTTCCCCAACATTGCGACGACAGTGTTGAGGAGAATGGACCGGTTGGATGGTTTTTTGAAATTGATGGAGAGATACCAGTCGAGCTTCACGATTCAGTAAAGGATTTTGTTTTCCCGTGCATCAATAGACCTGTGACTAAGGACTCTTTGAGCCCTCGCAATAGGCGTTTAGTCGAGGTGGACGGATTGCATTGGACACCTTCAAAACAAAAACTTATTGCTGACCTTCTGCCAAAAAAAACATAGTTGTACATCATGTAGCTTTAAAATGGATGTGCAACAACGGTTTCAACGTCACAAAGGTTCACAGAGCACTCCAGTTTAGTCAAAAACCCTATCTGAAAACGTTTGTTGACACTTTTGTCAACAAACGTTCTGCAGCGCAGACGAAGGCTGAAAAAGAAATTTATAAACTCATTTTGAATTCGGCTTTCGGCAAAATGTGTGAGAGTGTTCGCAATAGGAATCGTTGTGACGTCGTGACCGATCCCGAACAATGTGCTCGAATTATTGCCGATCCAAATTACACTTCCTTCACAATCATTGGCCCGGACATGGTACTTTTGAATAGGAAAAAAAGACGCATTGTCTTGAATAAAAATATTGCTGCAGGCAGTGCGATCTTGGAGATCTCTAAAAAGCTCATGTTGGAATTCTACTACAATGTGGCTAGGGTACAGTGGCCGGAAAAGGGGCAAGTAGAGGTCTGCTACGGGGACACGGATTCTCTACTGTTAAAAGTAAAAACCCCAAATCTAATTGATGATTTGGCGCACGGTGAAATTATCAGCTCACGGATGGACTACACCAATTGGGGTGGTCTTTACCCAGAGCTAGTGAAACGTCGGGCACCAAATCAGCTTTTATTTTTTAAATCTGAAACGGGAAGCGACATGATTTCCCGTGGTATGTTTGTAAGTCCGAAGGTGTACTTTATACAGACACACAACGAGGAAATCAAGAAACGTTGCAAAGGAGTACCCACGCGCTATGTGGATAAGATTCTCACATGATGACCAGCTGCCCTGTGTGTACATACATAACGGACATGTATGGAACATTTTGTCATGTGTTGACACTCTCACTGCCACAATGAAACTGAGCTAGCAACAACAAAAATTGTCTGAGATAGAGAGAGAGAGAGGAGTAAATCATCCTTGAGCACCATCTTTCTCATGAAAAAAAAGAAGTCCTAAATTTCTAAACTAATGTTTAAAAGCATATCCACAATATCATTTTGCTGTGTATGTGATCAATATATCAATAAATTGTGTAAATGCATTTGGACCACGACGTAGAAGCTTCATACAATAGTCTAATGATGGAGAATCAGTTTTCATTATATCGACAAGCATTCCCCGAGAAAATATCTTCCTTTGAATAGACAGCTCTAGAAAATTGTCATCTAGAATCAAACGTTTTTCCATAAGAACTAGATTCCTCATGATTCGCTCTTTCTCGAATCTATCCATTTTTTAGAGTCCTAACTCTCTCACAACCAACTTCAGACTAACCAGAATTTTTTCTACTCTAAAAAATATACGCTAGTCTACTATAGAAAGAAAAAAAATACCATTGATTTAGAAACATTTTTATTGAACATAATTACAATAATAATAATCACTGATGCATTTTGTTCTCATCAATATATTTCGATAGGACATCTAATGCTGACCGAAGTTTATTTATATGGAGAATATTCACTTTTCCAGCAAAACATAGCTGCTCCTCCTGCTTAAATTTGCTTAATGATATCACGTATCTGGCATACATAGTGTCCCATTCAAGACATAGTCTACAACCAGTGGTTATTTCCACAGCCACATTGGGTACTCGTATATCGCTGCTGCTGTTGTCAGCTCCATCATTAATCTAAATAATGTAAATGCACTACTCATTTTTCTCTACTAATATCCTCGCAAATAAACTATTCTCTTTGAATTCAATTCTCTTACTAATATGAATTGTAGTGAAAACTATTCCTTTTATTCAAATCCCAATCACCAATCAAGTTATACTCACTCTCTTTGAAAAGGTGTAATGCCCTGTAGAAGTATTACCTATATGCATGGGGATAGTCACTCTCTTTGAAAAATCAAACCAGACTATACCCATCAAACCAGACTATACCCATCAAACCAGACTATACCCACCAAAACCAGATTATACCCACCAAACCAGATTATACCCACCAAACCAGATTATACCCACCAAACCAGATTGTACCCACAAAACCAGATTATACCCACCAGAAACCTGTCTGGTACAGGGGCGCAAGCAAAGTATAACTTAGATTACTACTTTCGTTCCTAAAGATGATTGTAGTCCATACAAACTAAAAGCTCAATACAGATAATGGTTTTAAAGTTTCATTTAACCCAGTTGATTAATTTCACGCTTGATAAAATTATGTACAGTGGTGCATAATCGCACATCAGCTACTATGGAGAAGGGCAGGTGGATATTACCGTGTATAGGTTAAGTTTAAGTTTATTAATAAAAAATAGAACTTAACAAAATGCATATATATATATATATATATATATATTTATATATATATATATATATATATATATATATATATATATATATATATATAGTATATATATATATATATATATATATATATATATATATATAATATATATATATATATATATATATATATATATTATATATATATATATATATATATATATATAATGGTGGTCGGCGTTTATCTCCCCCCCCCGGCGATTACCCCCCTTGGAAAATGAGGCTTTCCAAATTTGAGAATTTTATTTGAGTTTTATTTTTTTTTATTTCCGTAGGGGGAGGAATTTTGGTACTTGTGTATTATGCGCCCCTCACTCAAGTTTACTCTGTGTAAAATTCGAAAACACAGCGGTTTTTTCGTTAGTTTCTTCGTTACTTTAGAGATAAATTTGGGCCATAGATTTGCACGTTAGGGGGGGGGGGGTAAAGTATAGCGGGTGTGCATGCAAAATTTGTTTGGTACAATTATTCTGCATATTAGATAGATAGATAAATAAGTGTATTTTAAAGCCAAATATACGGCCAGAACACAGTAAAATAACATAAATGAAACACTACATTAACCTAATGATAGTATTTAATACTTGGAAACACGGTCATTGAAAAAACATTTAGCACTGAAAAAACACTTAAATGAAAGATTACATTTACTTTATACTGGGATTTTTTTTATTATTATTATTTTTCTTTTTTTTTTTTTTAGTTAACAAAATTTCCAGATACCTCGCTATTCTTCTGTAGTTTTTTAGTGGCCATATACCTAGCAAGAATTGTTTTCTGAATTCAAGCTATCCAAATACTTTATCCCACCCCCCTATGTGCAAATATAGTCTTTTCAACACAAATAGATTTGTGTTTTTTTTTTCTAAGTTTTTAAGATACTTATGGTGTGTAAATTCCTTTTTTTTTCCGTTCCTTAGCACTTTTCAACGAAACTAAAAACAAATAAAAGTTTCAAATTTAGAAAAATTATTTTCCACAGCGGGGGAGGGTATTTTCCGCGAGGGTATTTCCCAAGGAGGGGTATTTCCGAGGGGGTTACTTTCCGTGGGAGGGTATTTTTCGTGGGGGGACATTTTCCGGGGGGTGTGTAAACATCCCCCATTCACTATATTAATTGATGTTATTTTACTGTGTTCTCGGCCGTATATTTGGCTTTAAAATATGCTTATTTATCTATCTATCTAATATGCAGAATAATTGTACCAAACACATTTTTGATGCAGACCCGCTATACTTTACCCCCCCCCCCCTAATGTGCAAATCTACAGCCCAAATTTATTTCTAAAGAAACGAAGAAACTAACGAAAAAACCGGCGTGTTCTCAAATTTCACACAGCGTAAACTTGAGTGAGTGTCGCATAATACACAAGTTCCGAAATTCCTTCCCCCTACGGAAATTAAAAAAATAAAACTCAAATAAAAATCTCAAATTTGGAAAGTCTTATTTTCCACGAGGGGTATTTTCCGGGGGGGAGTATTTTCCGCGGGGGCGTATTTTCCGGGGATGTTTTCCGCGGGGTGGTATTTTCCGGGGATTAATCGCCGGGGGGGGGGGGGGGTAAACGCCTAGAACCATATATAGTACATGAAAAAACAAAGTCATTCAACTAAATTTTTTAGCCTGCCCATGAACTTGCAAAGGCAAGTTGTCCTAGGGGCGTGCCAGGAATAGAAGAAAAAAAGAGAAAATTTTAGTACTAGTTAATAGCACAAATTAAATATACCAGAAATGCTGATGATACAAAAAAAAATATATGTAAATGTGTAGGCTATAAATAAAAATAACTAATTCTTTGCTGAGTTGCTACTGGAGTCACCGTAACGACCAAAAAAAGAAAAAACCATCCAAATAATCCACTACACTCCTTCACAAACCACAAACAACAAAAGAAGAAGAAGAGAAAATGAATAATAGCTTAGGACTCATTAATAGTATACATTTTTTCCTTGACTTTATTTCTAAATTTTTTCATACCATTTTATATCATTAATCATCGTATTATTACTAGTCCATAAATTTATAAATAAAATACAAACAAAATGATAAATAATAACTTAAAACTCATAATTAGAATACATTTTTTCCTTAACTTTATTTCTAAATTCTTCAAACCTTGTTGTGTCATTAATTGTCTTATCATTACTATTCCATACTTTTATTCCTCAATAAATAAAGGAGAACTTAGACCTGGTAGTGATGGGAATTGGAGCAGACAGAGCCTTGCTTGTTCGAGTGGTATAATTGTGTCATTCAGGACTAACCTGAAACATGCCTGAGAAGCATAAAGGTAAATTATTATTATTATACTTAAACATAAATAACTGGTGATAAAAATCCCGAAAGCCATCAATTGGTAAAATTTTTTGTCTTCTATATTCCAACCTCACAGAGTCACTAAAGATTTATTGCAAAGTAAACGAATCGCATTATTTTGGAGAACTCGAATTGGATTAACTAGCGACGGAAATGAAGGGGAAGGGGCCTGAAGTTAGGCGGGGAAGGGGCCTGAAGTTAGGCGGGGGAGGGGCCTGAAGCCTCGACTGAAAATCCTGAGATAGTGAATCAATTCGAATTTATAAAAAAAACTACATTTTGAGCTTCCCAGTTTCCGAGGCATTAATGCTGCGGAGTGGCGCATTTTTCCTGAAGATGCATGTAGTCCATAAAGCTTACGTCGTTTCATTTTCCTAAGCTGATTCATTCAAGGCTTGATTAAATTAATTATCGTGGTATGTAGAAGAAGAGGGAAGGTTTGAAACCCCAATAAGTAAGTTTTTATGCTCCAATTTTCTAACCCTCATTGGGCCTTGAGATAAACACAAAAAGAGGTTTAAGGGAGGGGGGGGGCTAAATTTAATCTCGAACCTTTCTTCATTGCCGAGAATATTTTCAGACTAAGCCTGCAATATGGGTGCTGCGAAGTGATAGCTCTCCTTCTATTGCAGATATATTTTTTTATGTGTAGCATAAAAGATTATATTCGTATACTTATCGGTACAAAAGATGGAAGGATGACAGAAGTTAACATGAGTACCACCAGGATAGTTCCCAGGGTGAAAGTGCTACGAGAGACTTAGTTTTGAGGGCCACCAGAGTACTTCCCAGGGTGAAAGTGCTACCAGAGAGTTAGTTTTTACCAAGATTCAAAAGGGGGAATTTTTCTTTTCTTTATTAATATAGAGGCTATAGCTTCCTCCTTTTTTCAGAGGCTATATTGTGTGGCATACCATTTGTCCCTAAACATACATGGGTTCCATAAAAAGGGAAATTTTATTATAGAACATTTATCCAATAAAAACTTACGGGAATTGAGTATCGCATAGTTGCATACGCTTATCTTCGATGTTGACCAACGGATCCTCTAACGTGAAAGAGGGAACCTAAGCCTCAAACAAGCGTCTTAGGTATATGTTCGAAAACTTTCGATAAGAGGTGCCTCATATGAACTCGGAACCATATCTTTTTGACATTTGGACTATTATGAACATAACGTTCATCTCAAAATTTCGATTCAATACATTTGGGCAAAATGGGGGGGGGCTAGGAGCCCTCCGACCACTTCTGACTCTTAAAAAGGAGCTAAAACTTCCAATGTTCAATATAATAAGCTTCCTCCAAAGTTTATACGACCAAAACTTCCATAAAAACCTGATATGTGCCTGAGACACAACTTACAACTCTTGCCCCGAGCTCTGGGGATTTTGTCAATCCTGAAGACATTTCAATTCTTACAATTTTTGGCTTTTATTGAATTTTATTCATCTTTTAATTTTTGGTTTTTTCATTTGTTTTTTTTTCAGATTCACAATGACTTTCCGCGTTTTATTTGTTGGTTTTTTCTTCGACACTCTCATTGATTATATTTTTCGTTTCGTGCCAAAGAAGAGAGGCGTTTGTCCCCTCGAAATATTCGCTTTGTTGTGTTTTTTTTTCAGTATTTTCATTTGGCATTTAAAAACCCCACTTTTGCTCGTTTTTCTTTCTTCGTGTTATGTCAGGCCAATGTGGTTTAAGAAATTATCTTATTTGACTATATTTGGACCATTTTGAACAAAATGGCTATCTCAAAAGTTAAATTGAATGTATTTGGGGAAAACGGGGCGTGGGGGGGGCTATTGCCCTCTGATCACTTTCAACTCTTTAAAAAGGAAATAGCATTTCCAATTTCCAATCAAATGAGCCTCCTCCATCTTTTATACGGCCACCTTTTCCACGAAAACCTTACATACCCCCCACCCGGTGCATAAGTTACAACCCTCGCTCTGGGGCTCTGGGGGTTGTATCAACTCCGAAGGCATTATTATATAACCTTTGGACTAAATTGAACATAATGGATATCTCAAATTTTCAATCGGAACAATTTGGGGAAAAGAGGACGTGGAGGGAGGGGGGGGGGGGGCTGGTGCCCTCTGATTGCTTCTGGCTCTTAAAATGGGGATCTAGGACTTCCAATTGCCAATTCAATGAGTCTCCTCCAAAGTTTATACGACCATTCCCTTCCAGAAAACCTTGTTTACCCCCGGGGAATAACTTACAACCCTTGACCTCGGGCTTTGCGGGGATGTGTCAATCCCAAAGGCATTGTTATATGATATATGGACTATTTTGAACAAAACGGCTATCACAAAATTTCGAAAGAATTCATTGGAGAAAAAGCGCGTCGGGGGGGCTAATTGCCCTCCGATCACTTTTGACTCTTAAAATTGGACTAGAACTTTCGACTTCTAATCGAGCGGGCCACTCCGAAGTTTATACAACCACCCTTCCATGAAAAAACCTTACATGCCCCCGGGAATATCTTACAACACTTGCTCCCGAGACCTGGGGGGGGTTATGGAAACTCCGGAGTTTTTGCTAAACAAAATGACTACCTCAAATATTCGATTTGGATGCATTTGGAGAAAAGGGGTGTGGGGTGGGCTAGCTGCCACCCATCACTTTCGACCCTTAAAAGGGAACTAGAACTTTCAATTTCTAATAATTTGAGCCCCTTCTGAAGTTTATACGACCACCTCCTCCATAAAAACTGTATATGCCCCCGGGACATAACTTGCAATCCTTCCCCCGGGCTCGGGGGGGGGGGGGTATGCTGACCACAAAGTTTTTGTTATCTGATCGTTGGATGATTAAGTTATTGTCAAAGTTTTTGTTATCTGATCTAGGAAAAGAGGGCGTGGGGGGGGGGGTATCTACAGTTGACAATTGATGTTACTGTAACTGAACACGTTACTTTATATTTTCAGCATTAATGACGAAAGTATAAAACCCCTAACATATCGCATCCCTTGGTGGGTGATAAGAAACTTTTCATTGTTCTACCCAATATTCCTAAATTGGAATATTGGGTAGATTGGAATATTGGAATATTGGAATATTGGCTTTTCATTGTTCTAAACCTGAGAAGATCTTTAAGAAAACATAACCTTAATGTCACTTTTAAAAATTCAAACAAAATACAGAGCTTTTTCAACTGCGGCGAGGATAAGACCAGTCTCATTCTAAATCGTGGTGTCTATAGAATTCCCTGTTCTTGCAGCTGTTTCTATGTTGGGAGGACCCACCAACAATTGGGAGAAAGGTTATCAGAATGCAGGTCTTCAATCAACAAAGCCATGGGACTACGCCAAAGGCCTGAGACTTTTGATCCCGCCTTGGCTCAAAACGTCTATAACAACCCACGCCATTTCATTTTGTTTGGCAACACCTCCATTATTGCCACCGTTGAAGGTCTCATGCAAGTTTTCAGGGAGGCAGTTGAAATCAAAAAGCATATCCACCAAAAGGTCACCCTCAATAGAGATACTGGAGAAACTTATTAGAAACCATTTATAATGAGCTTATTAATTCCGATCGTTTTATTATCTGTCTACAAAATCATATTTCGCAACCTGATAGGATCTCTGGTAATACCATGCCAGGTAAGTGATCAGCCTTTAAAAAAGCTTTACATAAGATGCAAGTTTGAAATGCCATTCCCTATCTTATTTTTTATTTGGTTACCCTTTCATCGGTTTTTGGAAAGGGTCTTTTTCTTTTGGCTTTAGTGTTTGTTTTAAGGTTGTTTTTTTATGTTGTCCTGTGGACTTTTATCTATTTTTTATTAGTTTATTCTGGACTGAAGGCGGTCAGTGACGTCGTTGTGTGTGTGTGTGTGTGTGTGTGTGTGTGTGTGTGTGTGGGGGGGGGGCAGTTACCTCCCCCCCCAGTAATTTGGAAAAAAAACTATAATTTATTAAGCAGCGTCAAAACTGTTGCTCGTTATAAGTGTCAACTTTGCTCTTTACTTTGAGCTGAAAATGTTTGTTTGAATTAATCCATGCTCGTTTTTAACATAAGGAAAATAAAATAAAAATTGCTAACTGATAATCCCGTAACTGATATGGAATGCCTAATAAGCGCTGATAACGTCCTATTCCTCACGTTTTGAGTTCACATACTAACCAACAAATGTAGGACCGCCTCTATGCACAATACTATGCTGACTTCTCACTATTTTCGCTTTTCTAAATTTTTCTTTTAACCAGCTCCGAAAAAAGAATTGAGATAAATGTACTGAGGATTATTACTGTTATTAGTCGCATTTCATGCAACGCCAGCGCTACTTGTGGGACATTTATCCCTGCATCAGCATGTTGTACAAAATGTCTGCTGAGAATAGAATAGAATGAACTTAAACAAAATATGTATACCTTTCTCACAATTCAGAAATTTTGTGTGCACGTATAAGCGGTACCAACCCATTCTCTTTTTCTATTGTTACCAGTTTTATCATGCAGCACTAGGAGACCGAGCTCTGCTTGTGAAGGGAATTATAGACATACGATATCAGGGCAACCCCCTCCGGAAATGTATACCCCATATACCCTGATTTACATAAGGAAAACTTTTGCGTAATTTTTATACAATTCGTTTTTTTAAGAAATATACAAAGGGGAAGGTAATTTTGAAACTCGAGGAGTAGATTTTTCCTTCCAATCGGCATCCCTGGCAATTTTTGATTCATTACAGGTTTCTGCCGCAATGATGCCAAGAATTGTTCAGACTTTCTGGATATCCTTTGTCAAACAATGCCCAACGGATACGTTAATAATTCTAACTTTAACGTTTTCGAACACTTTCAAATTTAAAATGCGGTCGCTATTTAAATGTAGGGAATATGCTACTATATAATGTTACACAATCTGTGGTGACTTATCAGGTATCTTTACTTAGACAGCGCTATTGCGCTGCCTGTGATTTTTGTTTGGCTTTATGTGACCGGCTGATATCAATACTATTTATCAATATAAATCGGATAATCCGAAAACAAATCAATTTAATAAAAAATAATATTTAAACACATCACCTATAAAAGTTAGTGCAACAAATTAAAATCCATTCAAAATTACTTTATGTATTGGGTTATGTACAATGGGTTATGTACTGCAGCATTAGGGGTGAATCTTGCTGAAAAAAGTCGAGTGTATATGGCATTTACCTTCGCTCACCCAAAAGCTTGTTTATGCTATACTACTGTCGTCTACAGCAGCTCATTGCTGACAATTTTAGTAAAAGCCAAGCGCCAGCACTTATATTTATGATTGATTAATGTGTGTTTATTGTTTATAATGTATTACGTAATGCTTTTAAATTCACCAAGTAGCGTGTTTGTTAAATAGTTACTTTTCTTCACTGCCGATTGAGTGGCACCTACTTCAAAAGGACCCCCTCTTGACCCCCCCCCCCAATAAAAATACTGTACCTACGCCCCTGAAGACGGTCGACCGGAGGTCTCGACCGAAATATACGCATAGTTCTCTTCTATTTTTCACTAGCTGTTATTATTCTCGTTTTCTCTTCTTTATGATTTTTTTTCGTTTTGTCATGCTTAGCCAGTTTTGTCTCAGGAATTACTTAGAGACACAATTAATAATTGATTAGACATATAACAAGAAACTTAAACATATGATGCTTGTAGCAGTTGTTGCATTCTAGTAAAGACCGAACAACAACCTACCGTAGCCGAAAATTACAAACAGGATTTTAAGGATATGGTCTGGCGACAACAATTTTCCAATTGACTTTTATATAGAAATATTATCTTTCTTTCAGATTCAATTAAATAGTAACTTATAATTGCGAAATAAAAATTCTTAAATATTTCAAACAAGGGTCCGAAATCCTTCAAACATGAGAATTTTGAAGCAGTCTGAAACCCTCCAATTAAAATAAATAAAAATATAAAAGTAAAAAGTGTAATCACTCTTGTCAGAAACCCTTGACTATTATAAACCCTTGGTTTATTGTCCCCCACCCTAAATAAAAAGGAAAATCAAGTTTGTGCCTAGGTGCCACTGACGTGTGAGAGGGGGCTTATCTGAACTAAAATGAAATATATCTAGTGGCCTTTTTTAACTAAGAAAATAAATTGCAGCAAAGCAAAAGGCCTCTTTCATGAATTTTGTAACTACAAAATAACAATTTTTGTTCAAAATAAGGCCAAAAAGCTGCAGAGTCTAAATTCTGTCATACCCAGTCTGTTTTCCATGGTTAAAAACTCTTAACTGCAGGTTTAAAATCCCTCATTTTGAAAACTTCCACGCAATCCCCTTATTAAAAATGCAGCCTTGTTGCCCTTGAAACCATTGAGTAAATATGATCTGCAAAAACAACGTATACATTCTCCTGGCGCAAAAAGTTTGCGCGTCTGCCTAAAAGGTAATGCACCTTCGCTTCATTCCTTGGTAAAACTATCTAGCGATGTAGACCACAGGAAACCATTTGCACCCAGGTTATTAAAATAGCGCATCTCCATTACCTCAGGAACAGCTTGGGGGGGTCGAGTTATGTGTAATTTTGATTGCCTGAATAAATAGTTTTCTTTCAATTCATTTCTACCCCTCCTCCCAAGTCAAATTCGAAGTCCACTTGGCCCTCCAGATTCCCTGGACTCATAGAACAGAAGTTCGACAACACACCTTAAAGAAGTTTCCCTCTACCCCTTCTTCCCTTCATGATTCAAGGCTCACTCTCTCCCCAAAAAAACTCCAAGAAATTTTCAGCTTCATCCCCAAAGCCGTTTCCAGAACATTGCAGATATGATGTTTTGATCCAACACCATAAGCAATACAGGGGGGGGGGGGGTAGTAGAAAAGGGAACGGGAGGGAGGCAGGTTACCGTTCAGTCACTTTTGGTCCTTGAAAAGGGCACTAGAACTTTCAACTTTTAATTGAATTATCCCACACCCAAGCATCTACACACACAGCCCTTCCATGCGTGGTGACCCCATCCATCAAGTGGGGGGGATAAGCCTAGGGGAAGATAAGCCTTAATCATTTTCAGGAGGAGAGAAGGGGGCCAAGCTATAGGCAGATATGACCTCATGAGCCAGTGGCGCATCCAGGGGGGCTAGGGGGCCCCCCTAGCGTAGTCTAAAGTAGTGTAATTTACTTAATTAACTCAAGTTTGCGTTAAATAAACTTGCTCCAAACCCAAGTTTATCGGATCAACTTATTTTGCGTCCCCCCTCCCAATTTTTTTATCGGATCAACCTATTTTGCACCCCCCCCCTAAAAAAATCCTGGATCCGCCTCTGTCATGAACTGATAAAAAATTAAACAAACTTACGATTTTTTAATGTCTGCCTGAGACGCGTTTCTAGTTAACTCCAGGATAGAGTAAAAATCTCTCATGCTTTCCTTAGTGGTTTGTCTCTCTTGACCTGGAAAATATGACATTTTGGCATCTTTTTTGGTAGTAGTTTTAATGCTTCAAATTTATACTAGGTGAACTTGAATATAGTAACAAATAATGTTTAGGTTAAATCAACGTTGTTTACGATGAGCAAAAGTACAAGAAATATTTGCAATTTTTAACAACCTATTTATCTAATAAACATGCTTTGCTTCAAGAGAAAATAAGCTTAAATTCTATTTGAAAACGAGTCATTGATGAAATCTTCTTATTTTATTTAAACTGGCATAATAAAAATAGAAACCGGCTATTGATTTCTAGTGTGTCTGAATCAGGACGTTGTTTTCCCTGTAAAATGCCATTTTAAACATTTATCTCTATAAAAATCATTAAATACGTGTCACAAGTTGCACATACAAACGCGTATCTGAAACAAATTAAAGCAATTTTTGGAAACCAAAATTTATCTACTTGTCTCCAAATTGAAGCTTGTCCCAGCGCAATCGTATACCTTCTACGAAATTGGGTTGATCGTTGGTCTAGCAGTGTAGCACTGACTGAATATCAATTCAAGAAGACAATTGATAAAAACATTATTACTACATTGAATCTTGCCAACATTACCCGATTTTTGTTCTTCCCGATTTCCACATTACTATTTCAATAGAAGAGAGGCAAACTTCAAATTGTAACAAAGAAAAGCAAGTGCAGGGAAACAGAATTAACAACAACATACGATAACTAAGTTGTGACTTCATTCAGATACTAATTTCTCTCTAATCCTCAACGAAAATATTAAGTGTCGCAAACAGAATTATAAAGAGAAGAAAAATAAAAATAATGGACAAAAACTGACGAAATAATGCTTCATAGAATATAACCAAACTTTGTCTATAAAGAAATTAATTGAAAGAAAAATTATATGTGATTACAAGTACTTTTCTGTTCATTCTAAATACGGAATTTTCCATACTAGGGAGGTAGGGACTTTCTTAAAGTTCCTTCCCTGTCGTAAATCAATTATGGCAAAAATATTTGGATGGCGTTTAGGACATTCTGTGATTCTTTTATGTAAATATTTTTCAGACGAAAAACATCACAAGGTAAAAATTCTAATTATCGCAATTTCTATCGTGATAGTAACAGAGCTTCATCTAAGGGCTCTTCTAGACTAACTTTTCTGAAAAATAGTATTAAATGTTAGTAATCGTGCTGCGGAGTAACACTACTAATTTCGTTTCTTTTTTTCGAGATCAGCGTTCTAAAATACGCTGTAGGGAAGTGATGAAAAATTAGAAAAGATTTGTATAGAGATCGAGAAACAAAGAAGAAAAATCCCTCTGATTTTTGCAAAATTTTTAGATTTTTTTTTTAATTTCCTTTCCCTGCCGTGAAGCGATCGTGACAAACAATGATTCGGATGCCGCTTAGGACATGCGATTCTTTCATGTATATATTTTTAGACGAAAAAGATCACAAGTAAAAATATCTATTTACACCGCACAAAAGTTGACATTCAAGATAGTCTCACAAAGTAGTACTTTAATTCGGAATAGACTGGCTAACATAATAAGGCACTTGTAGATAAATTACATCCAAATAATGATTAGCGTAGTGTAGAAATTCCTAGAATTATCTTTTTTTGAACAATTAGATTATCCATGCACCAAGTTTCTACCAAAATCTACCAAGCGTGAAAAAACCACAAATCAGCATCGACAAATAAATGAAACCCAAAACGAACAGAAATTAAAATAATTAACCGAGTCAAACTCAAAACGAGCAGAAATTAACATAAGTTGGGCGCAAAACCATAAGTTGGGCGATTATCCATGCACCAAGTTTACAATCACAATTGTTTTTTACTCTCGCTGCTTTTATGTGTGACGAGCTTGTAGTTGCAGTGGCATCATATTTATGTTGCATTTAGGGCTTGGAAAATCCGGTTTTATGGGAGTTTCCTATTACTACGTAACCCTGTCATATGGGTTTAAATAAGGTAGATAATAATTCAAACTTGTTTTTTTTTTTATTGTGGATTGGGTACTTGTCGGTTATTTGAAACACATTCTCAGAAAACCGGTTTCATAGCTACACAAGCAAGCGACGGATAAAACGATACATTGTACTTAGACACAACGTATTGGACTTATATAATTTGGGCTATATATTTGCACATGGGAAGGGGGGTAGGTTAGGTTGGGTTAAGTTTGGTTAGGTTTCCATATTTTTGTTTCTAAAGTATTATTTTATCCTCTTGTTTTGTTGTATTTCATTAGGATTAACCTAACTTCACTTCCTGGGTGTGTTTCCAATAGCCGACAAGTACCGTGGATTGTTCTAGCAGACCAATCAAAGACCATTTTCTATTCTTTGTATAGGTTATGTGAAGTTATGGACAATGCGCAGTTAGAAACTTAAAAGTTGTTTTTTCTTCAGATTCTGAAATGGTTATTTTTCCAATCTTTCCTGACAAATTTAGACCGTTTTCTTAATCTTCTTTCATCCAAAAAACAGTGATTTGAGATTGAATGATCTTACCCTTTCTTTACTACACTTCAAATTAATTTTAAGAAAAATATAGCTTGTTAGGGATTAATTTATAAAGTAATACTATTTCGCTGTATAACACAGGGTTACAAGATGGAACGAACAAGCTGATACAGAAACGCCAAGGATGGTCTCGTTATGGCATTTTATCGAATTATGCAAGAAATCATTTTTCTAGAAATTATGAAGGTATCTTTGAATCGCTGATTATTGTTAATAGGTCTTGTAGTATTAACTTAATTTGTTTCATATATATCGTTCTTCTAGTGATTGTCCCGGTATTTCCTCAGATTCTTGATGAAATACCTAATATAACACTAAAAAGTCCGTGGCGAATAATCGTAATTGACAGAGTCGTTTTTAGGGTTGGTGGTGCCCGGTTAATTACGTCCCCCCCCCCCCCTTCCCGAATCAAATATACGCAAAAAGCCAAATCAACGTGAAAACTTTGATCAAATTGGGGAGCCCCTAGTCGTGGCATCTCCCTCCCCAGCCACGGCATACGGGGCACCTGCCCTGGAAACCCCACTCTTTGAACGGTTCTGATAATGGAGGACTTTAATTGGGGAGAATTTATTAAGGGAGAAGCAAGAGTTTGTTTCACGTTAAGTCATATTCGATGAAAGTCATATTCAATTGAATCCGAATTGGTAGATAATTCATGGAAGATAAGAATATCGCTGTCATCTGACCTTCATTCTTTTCCTACTAAGGTAGCTAAATCCTTTCTTCCCTCAAAATTTATCATCTAACAAAACTGTTTAATTTTTCATTTGAATGCTCTCTGTCTTTACGAATGCTCTCAAAAGTCTTAAAGTTATCGTCTTATGTAAAGGTAGACCAAAAAATGATCGACCCAATTATCGGCCAACTACCACGTTGTCGGTTTTTCGTATATCATAGGCAGCGCGCTAGCGCTGCCTAAGTAAAGAACGATGTGGGCACAATGTGTTTTGTTTTTCTCCACCCGGGCACTTCGTATCGAAGGAGTTGTCGTAGAAACTTCGAAAAGTGCTCATTCGATTGGGAATTGGAGTGGTCAGTGCCCTTTTAAATAGTCGAAAGTGATTGGAGGGCAACTAGCCCCCCCCCGCGCGCCCATCATTCCCCCAAACACATCCAATCAAAATTTTGAGACAGCCATTTTGTTCAGCGTAGTTGATTTCCACATAGAAAATATGTTTTTGAGGAGGACATTCCCCCACAACCCTCGGGGCAAGGGTGTTTAGTTATGCCCTGAGGGCATATAAGAACGATGTTGGCACAATGTACTATTTATTTATTTTTTTTCTTTAGAGCAGGGCACTTCATATGGAAAGACTCATCGTAGAAACTTCAAAAGGGGCTCATTCGATTGGAAATTGAGAGTTCTAGTGCCTTTTTAATAGTAGAAAGTGATTGGAGGGCAATTAGCCCCCCCCCACGCCCATCATTCCCCCAAACACATCCAATCAAAATTTGAGACAGCCATTTTGTTCAGCGTAGTTGATTTCCACATAGAAAATATGTTTTTGAGGAGGACATTCCCCCACAACCCTCTGGGCAAGGGTTTTAAGTTGTGCCCTGGGGCATATAAGGGTTTTTATAGAAGGCGTTGTCGTAGAAACTTCAAAACAGGCTCATTCGATTGGAAATTCGAAGGGCTACTACCCTTAAAAGTGATTGGAGGGCAACTAGCCCCCCCCCCCCGCACACCCATCATTCCCCCAAACACATCCAATCAAAATTTTGAGATAGCCATTCTGTTCAGCGTAGTTGATTTTGAGATAGAAGATATGTTTGTGAGGAGGATACTCCCCCACAGCCCTCGGGGCAAGGGTTTTTAGTTATGCCCTGAGGGCATATAAGAACGATGTTGGCACAATGTACTATTTATTATTTTTTTTTCTTTAGAGCAGGGCACTTCATATGAAAGGGGTCATCGTAGAAACTTCAAAAGGGGCTCATTCGATGTTAAATTGAGAGTTCTAGTGCCCTTTTTAATAGTCAAAAGTGATTGGAGGGCAACTAGCCCCCCCCCCACGCCCATCATTCCCCAAAACACATCCAATCAAAATTTTGAGATAGCCATTCTGTTCAGCGTAGTTGATTTCCAGATAGAAAATATGTTTTTGAGGAGGACATTCCCCCACAACCCTCAGGGCCAGGGTTTTAAGTTGTGCCCTGGGGGCATATAAGGGTTTTTATAGAAGGCGTTGTCGTAAAAACTTCAAAACAGGCTCATTCGATTGGAAATTCGAAGGGCTAGTACCCTTTTAATAGTCGAAAGTGATTGGAGGGCAACTAGCCCCCCCCCGAACGCCCATCATTCAATACAAATTTTGAGATAGCCATTTTGTTCAGCGTAGTTGATGTCCAGATAGAAAATATATTTTTGAGGAGGACATTCCCCCACAACCCTCAGGGCAAGGATTATAAGTCATGCCCTGGGGACATATAGGTTTTTATTGAAATCTTTGTCATAGAAACTTGAAAAGGGGCTCATTCGATTTGAAATTCAAAGGGATAGTACCCTTTTTAATAGCCGAAAGTGATTTGGGGGTAACTAACCCCCCTCTCACGCCCACCTTTTCCCCAAACACATCCAATCAAAATTTTTAGATAGCCATTTTATTCAAAGTAGTTGAAAGTTTTGGAAATTAGGTCTTTAAGGATGACAACCCCTCCCCCCACAGCCCTCGGGCAAGGGTTGTAAGTTATGCCCTGGGACATATAAAGTTTTTATTGAAAGCGTTGTCGTAGAAACTTCAAAAGGGCTCATTCAATTGGAAATGGAAAGGGCTAGTGCCTTTTTTAATAGTTGAAAGTGATTGGATAGCGACTAACGCCCCACTCACGCCCACCATTTTCCAAAACACATCCAATCAAAATTTTGAGATATCCATTTTGTTCAACGTAGTTGACCGTTCTGGAAATTAGGTCTTTTAGGATGATATTAAACCCCAGAGCCCTCAGTGCGAGGGTTGTAAGTTATGCCCCGGGGGCATATAAGGTTTATATAAATAGTTGTTGTATAAATCATAGGCAGCACGATCGCGCTGCCTAAGTAAAGAACGGGGACACTCGAGAACGAGACAAGAAACGGGGACTAAGTAAAGAGGTGGACACTCCCCCACAACCCCCAGGGCAAGGGTTTTAAGTTATCCCATGGGGGGCATATAAGAACGATGTTGGCACAATGTATTATTTATTAACTTTTTTCCTTTAGAGCAGGGCACTTCGTATCGAAGAAGTTGTCGTAGAAACTTCGAAAAGCGCTCATTCAATTGGAAATTGAAGTGGCTAGTGCCCTTTTTAATAGTCGAAAGTGATTAGAGGGCAACTATCCCGCCTCTCACGCCCACTTTTTTCCCAAACACATCTAATCAAAACTTTGAGATAGCCATTTTATTCAACGTAGTTTTAAGTTCTGGAAATTAGGTCTTTGAGGATGACAACCCCCCCCCCACTTCCACAGCCCTCAGGGCAAGGGTTGTAAATTATGCCCAGGGGGCATATAAGGTTTTTATATAACGCGTTGTTGTAGAAACTTCAAAAAGGGCTCATTCGATTGGAAATTGAAATGGCTAGTGCCCTTTTTAAAAGTCAAAAGTGATTGGAAAGCAAATAACACCCCTTCCACGCCCACCATTTCCCCAAACACATACAATAAAGATTTTAAGTTAGCCGTTTTGTTCCACGCAGTTCAAAGTTAAAAAAATAATACCTTTGGGCAGGACACCTCCCACAGTCTTCACTGCAAGGGTTATAAGTTATACCCTGGGGGCATATAAGGTCTTTATTGAAATCTATGTCGTAGAAACTTGAAAAAGGGCTCATTCGATTGGAAATCCAAAGGGCTAGTGCCCTTTTTAATAGTCAAAAGTGATTTGAAGGCAACTAACCCCACTCTCATGCCCATCTTTTCTCCAAACAAATTCAACGTAGTTGAAACTTTTGGAAATTAGGTCTTCAAGGATGACAACCCCTCCCCCCCCACAGCCCTCAGGGCAAGGGTTGTAAGTTATGCCCTGGGGCGTATAAGGTTTTTATTGAAAGCGTAGAAACTTCAAAAGTCAATAGAAAATTCAACAACTTCAAATGAATGTGCATTGTCAGTTTAATATACATATACGGATATTTAGTAATCAAAAATATTAATATTATTTGATTTATTAAAGTTATAAAAGTAAAAACATTTATATTTTTCAGTAAAGTGCAAATTTGTTCAGGCTTTGGGAAGGCATAGGGGTTTTGCGCCCAACTTATGTTAATTTCTGCTCGTTTTGAGTTTGACTCGGTTAATTATTTTAATTTCTGTTCGTTTTGGGTTTCATTTATTTGTCGATGCTGATTTGTGGTAGTTTCACGCTTGGTAGATTATTTGATTTTATTTTTGCTCATTTTTTGCTTAATGGAGTTCTTTACTTTTCTTTGAAAAAGTTATTTAGTGGAAAAAGTTTTTTAAATTAATCTTCGAAAAGGCCATACTTCCTACTTTCGCTGTTTTAAAATTCTAAGCATCTTTTCATAATCTTCAATATGATATCCGAATGAAGCACAGCAGAGCATATGTGTAAACTGTTTTGGATTTTATACACTCAGTGTTAAATGTTCGCTTGGATGTTCGAAAGCTAAACATAATTTGATTTTCTCCCGCTTACAAACTCATAAAAAAGAAGCAAAACAAGGATATGAAAAAGAAATAAAAGAAAAACACACAAAGAAAATTTCAACTTCCGCACAACAGATTTACAGAATACAAAACCTGTCTAGACAATGTTCGTATATAATATGAAGATAAAAAATGAAGCAAATGATCCAGGCCTCTTCAAAACAACGCAGTCTTGTCCAATTTCGACAACTAGTCCATCAAAAATGGAATATATTTTTTTTAATGAAACCATTCCGAAAATATCACGGGAAACTTAACAGGGATTTCAAAAAACGACAAAAACCTGAGCGAACTAACTTTTAAACAACTTCGATACTTTGAACCTTTTAACAACTAAACCTTCGATACAAATCTTGAAAAAAAAGAAGCAGATGGAATATCACAGAACGGGTACATTTGCGATTATTCCCAACAAAACTTAAGCGAAATATTGATAATTTGCTGTCAATTCATCAAATGCACCCCCCCCCCATTAAAATTATGACTGTTTTGTGATTGTCCCTGTGGAAGTTACGTTGAGTTAATGATGTTTAATTTCATCATACTACGACTGTTATCAGATTATAATGTAGTATGAAAACAATAATAAATAATAGGGTAATAATAAAGTTTTTGAATAAATATAACACAAGAAAATATACATTTTTTTTTACCCTTCCGAAGGGTGTATTTTCTAAATAAAAAAAAATGAGAATTCATTTATTTCTTGTGCTACGAGCAAATATAAAAAAAGAAAAGCATCACTCTCCTGACTGTCTAACTTTAATTTTTTACATCCACTTACAGGATAATTAATTAATTAATTAACCAGTTAATTATCACTATCTTTTTTGAAAACTGTTAATCTGTGGTTGGAACTCATCCGCAACAAAAATTTGTATTGTTAGGTCTAAACTCCATATTTTGTTGAGTTTTGGGAATATGGAAGAAATTTTGCATCAGCGGGTCCACAGGAACCAGCAAAATTTTGAAAGTGGTCTGTCAGAAAAAAAAGTTTTGGGAACCTTTGATGTAGAAGATGGACGGAATAATTTTAGTAGAATAGTTTGCGAAATAGCAGAAACTGTATTAGGGAGGGAAGTTAGAAACACAGCGAGGAATATTAGCGAAAACAGTCCAAGCATGATAAAAAAAAGAGATGAATTTGTACAACAAGTTTTGAATGATAGATCATAAGAGAATAAGAGGAAAGTAAGGGAAATGGAAAGTATGAATAAAGGAGGTGCAAAGTAGAGTCATGGATAAAACTACCAGGAATCCGAAAAACCAAGCCAGACGGGATAATAGTTACATTATATTGACATGTTAAGAAATTGAGATGAAGCGGCTAGTAGTCAGTCTAGGTTTGCTCCTGTTAAAGATGGGAACGGGGCCTCAATTAGCGATAAGGAAATTGTTAAAGAGAGACGGGCAGAACTTGTTGAGAATGGGTTAAACAGTAATAAATTTGTAGGAAACGATCTAGAAAAATAAAAAAAAATCGGAGAACTTAGTGATAAATATAGATCTTATTTTTACGAAGAAGAGTTCGACACAGTACTAGAAGGATTGGAAACAATAAGGACTCGTGTGCTGATAGTTGGTAAACGGGCTTTTGAAATATGGTGGTTGCGAAATTGTAAGATAAATTAATAAAGATTATAAAATTGATTTTCGAAAAAGGGAAGTACCTAGATTTTAGGAAAACACTTTAATTATATCCCTTTATAGGAGAGGTGATAAGAATGAGTATGGTAATTATAGAGGCATTAGCTTGGTTTCTGTGTGCTTGAGTAAACAGAAGAGCTTTAGTGAAGGTCCTATATTTGTATTGCATAACAAATAAGTACATTATAGCTATTTTGTCCAAGGAAACACGGCAGACTATGAAAGGGCATGGAATCAAATGGGAAAGTAAAACGCTCCTAGACTTAGACTATGCACATGATATGGTATCCAAGGTAAAAGTGTAAGCAAAATGTATGAATCATTTGCTTTTATGAGAGTTCAGGATCCAAGAATAGTTTCAAAATTAGTGTTAAGAAGACTAATTCGCTTAGAGTAGGCATAAATGAAAAAGAGGTGATGGGAAACAAGGAGATCAATCAAGTGGATAGCTTCACTTACCTGGGTAGAGTTATTTGTAAAGGTGGTGAATGGAGTAAAGATGAATCATTAGATTTTACGGGAGTTCAGGACCCAAGAATAGTTTTAAAATTAATGGTTCATTTTATGGTTCTAAAGTGTGGGCACTTCGAAAGACAGAGGAGGATTTGTAAAATATTTTCGAGAGGAACTGGCTAAGGATAGCTTTAGCTGTCCGTTTGACACACCGCATATCAAACAACCCACTGTAGGGAAAATATGGTTTTATACCACTTTCTAGGGTTATAATAAAAAAGGTTCCCATGGCTATGATATGTCTTATGGATGAAAGAGAACAGATTGAAAAAAGATTGTTCTTTTTGGCCATCCATCTATGGCCAAACGAAAAGGAGGTCGTCCCTGAATGGGGAGAGAAAAGTCTTATAGAAGGATTTGAAGTGAAGTGGACCTTCGTGAGAGCAGGTGAAGAAGGAAGCTTCGAATATTTTGACGTAGAGGAGGAACGTGCACAGCTGTGTTGGCCTCAGGCGTCTTAGTGCTGCAGTGAGTTAGTAGTAGTAGTACTAAATATTTATGAATAAGCCTTAGTCTAGGTTTTGTGCATTACAATCGATTCCAGATTATTCTTCATTGTGAAATTAAAAAAAAAAACAAGTTTTTTCAACTGGAAGCAAGGAGTAACATTAAAACTTAAAACGAACAGAAATTATTGCGTATACGAGGAGGTTCGCCGCCCAGTCAATACCATGCTCTTTACGCTAAAGTTCAATTTTTGTTCCAATTCTTTAAGAATGACCCTGAATCACAAAGGCCGTTTAAGTAAAATAAATAGCTCTTTTGAAAGTACTAAAAAAAACTTTAGCGTAAAGAGCGAGGTATTGACTAGGGGGCGAACCCCCTCATATAGGCCTACCTAATAATTTCTGTTCGTTTTAAGTTTTAATGTTGCTCCTTACTTTCAGTTGAAAAAACTTGTTTTTTTATTTAGTTTCTGATCGTTTTTAAAATAATGCTGGGAGATCCGGCGCCCCCTTCATAGAAAATTACCTCCCCCCATGAAAACTTCCTCCATAGAAAGATCCTCCCATGTAATCCCTCTCCCCCCACCAGAAAAATCCCCCCTGAAAACATCTGTATACTTTCCAATAGCTGATACTATATGTAAACTATGGGCAATTTGCAACCCTTCCCCCGGGGACTGTGGGGAGTAAGTCAGCCTCAAGGACATAGTTATTAGATTTTTTGACTATGAACGTAGTGGCTATCTCAAAATTTTGATCGGGTGACTTTGGAAAAAATGAGCGTGGGAGGGAGCCTAGTTGCCCTCCAATTTTTTGGTCACTTAAAAAGGGCACTATAACTTTTAATTTCCGTTCGAATGAGCCCTCTCGCAATACTCTAGGACCACTGGACCGATAAGATCTCCCCTGGAAAAAAACAACAAATAAACACATCCGTGATCTTTCTTCAGGCAAAGAATATAAAATTCCAGATTTTTGCAGATAGGAGCTTGAAACCTCTACAGTAAGATTCTCTGATACGTTGAATCTGGTGGTGTGATTTCCATTATAATTGTATGATTTTTAGGGGTTGTTTCCACCTTTTTTCAAAAATGATGCAAAATTTCTCACGCTCATAACTTTTGATGGGTAAGACTAAACTTGATAAAACTTATATATTTGAAATCAGTATAAAAATCTTATTCTTTTGATGCATCTATTAGTATCAAAATTCCGTTTTTTAGCTTCTGCAACTGTTGAGCCGAGTCGCTCCTTACTTACAGCTCGTTACCCCGAACTGTTTTATCCTTAAGCCTAACATGAGCTATACTCTAAAATCTTTGACAGCATTTCGACAAAATATTCCGAAAGTATTAAGGTGCGAGCAGTGTTTTAATAAATTAATTAAAAAAAAAATTTCCACAAAATAAGTTTTTCAAAGAAAAGTAAAGAACTCCATTAAACAAAAAATGAGCAAAAATAAAATCAAATAATCTACCAAGCGTGAAACTACCACAAATCAGCTTCGATAAATAAATGAAACCCAAAATGAACAAAAATTACAATAAATAACTGAGTCAAACTCAAAACGAGCAGAAATTAACATAAGTTGGGCGCAAAACCCCTACGCCTTCCCAAGGCCAGAACAAAATTTGCACTATACTGAAGTCGATTGGAAGGCCTTGTCCTAGAAACTTCAAAAAAGGCTCAGTCGATTGGAAATTCAAAGGGCTAGGGCCCTTTTTAATAGTCGAAAGTGATTGGAGGGCAACTAGCCCCCCCCCCTCACACCCATCATTTCCCCAAACACATCCAATCAAAATTTTTAGATAGCCATTTTGTTCAGCGTAGTTGATTTCCAGATAGAAAATATGTTTTTGAGGAGGACACTCCCCCACAACCCTCAGGGCAAGGGTTATAAGTTATGCCCTGGGGGCATGTAACGTTTTTATTGGAATCTTTGTCGCAGAAACTTGAAAAAGGGCTCATTCGATTTGAAATTCAAAGGGCTTGTACCCTTTTTAATAGTCGAAAGTGATTAGTGATATTTTTTGTTGTTGTTGTAGTTTAGACCAGGGCACTTCGTATCGAAGGAGTTGTCGAGGGAACTTCGAAAAGGGCTCATTCGATTGAAAATAGAAAGGGCTGATGCCCTTTTTAATAGTCGAAAGTGATTGGAGGGCAACTAATCCCCCTTTCACTCCCACCCTCCCATTTGCCCATTATGTTTAAAAACTAAATGTTGCCTTAAGATTAAATCAAAATGCACTGTGATAATGCTAATTCCCAATAAGGCATCTCAGCAGTATCCCAAGAACGATTAAGGGTATTATGTTCAAACTTTCGGGGCTACTTCTGCTCTTAAAATTTAATCAAATCAAAATAGTGTAAGTGTATCCAAGCTATCAAAGAAAGTAAACAGATTTTTTTGCGAAAGGTATCAAGTTTTCCATTTCAGGTCAACGAGAGGAGGTATGAATCTAAATTTAAACAGTACTATTTGTGTCCAGATTTATAAAAGGGTGTATGTTGTTAAAAATTGCTGAAAATTTTTCTCCAGCATACAAATAGCAGGCCAAACTATAAAGTCTTAAAAAACGAAAAGATTTAAAGTATTATTTTCTTTTTCCCTGAAAAGACTATGTTAATATAAAACGAACAGAAATTAATTAAAAAAACTTTTTCCACAAAATAAGTTTTGTAAAGAAAAGTTTTTTTATTGGGTCTCATTTATTCGACTATTAAAAAGGGTACTAACCCTTCGAATTTCCAATCGAATGAGCCTGTTTTTTGAAGTTTCTACGACAACGCCTTCTATAAAAACCTTATATGCCCTTCTATAAAAACCTTATATGCTCCCAGGGCATAACTTGAAACCCTTGCCCTGAGGGTTGTGGGGGAGTGTCATCCTCAAAAACCCATTTTCTATGTGGAAATCAACTACGCTGAACAAAATGGCTATCTCAAAATATTGATTGGATGTGTTTGGGGGAATGATGGGCGTGGGGGGGGGCTAGTTGCCCTCCAATCACTTTCGACTATTAAAAAGGGCCCTAGAACTCTCGATTTCCAATTGAACGACGACCCCTTCCATATGAAGTGCCCTGCTCTAAAGCAAAAAAAAAAATATATGGTACATTGTGCCAACATTGTTCTTATATGCCCTCAGGGCATAAATTAAAACCCTTGCCCCGAGGGTTGTGGGGGAGTTTCCTCCTCAAAAAGATATTTCCTATCTGGAAATCAATTATGCTGAACAAAATGGCTATCTCAAAATTTTGATTGGATGTGTTTGGGGGAATAACGGGCGTGGGGGGGGGGGGGGCTAGTTGTTCTCCAATCACTTTCGACTATCAAAAAGGGCACTAGCCACCCCAATTTCCAATCGAATGAGCCCTTTTCGCAGTTTCTACGACAACTCCTTCGATACGAAGTGCCTGTCGAAGAAAAAAAAAACATATTGTGGCCACATCGTTCTTTACTTAGGCAGCGCTAGCGCGCTGCCTATGATACGCGTTAGAGCACAGCATCAGAATGTCGCCCATACATCAAGGCGTCCTAAGTTAGGAGGAGAGGTTTTTTCTTGAATAAGATGGCACGCCAAAAAAGAGAAAATGTTAACACGGAAAACAAAAAAAAAACTCTGTTTTTTCGAATTGTGTTAGCAACTGATGATGCAGATTTTCAATCTCTTTTAGCAGTGCTGTACTTAGAAACAGTTCTGACCGTCCTGTATCGAGATGACATACATACTACATTTGTCATTTCATTCTATCACGTAAAACTAAGAATCATTTTGCTCGTTTTGATTTTGAGAAATCTTAAATACTGCTGTTTATATTAAAAATCCAGCTAGTCAATGCTATGATGCATAATTTTTAGAAACTCTTGTTTGCAACTGCAATTCTTGGCACAGGAGATCTGCTAGACTTTGCCTGATAAACGTCGTTTTGTTATGTGTTAATCGAGACCTAGGAGGGGGCATGGGCCCCCCTTTCCCCCTTCTATTGAAGCCAATGACAAAGCTTCTATTTGACTGGTGGTCCCAGAGACTTCTTGCTATCCAGTTCTCAGACATCTTAATCGCTTTGTATCGACTTAAGAAAAAGAATAAGCCCCAGACCTCTTCTGATGAGACCCATGCTTTTCTTGAGGTAAAAAAAATTTTAACAAACAAAACAATATGAAAATAACGACTCAGAACGTAACAACGTCAAAAAATAACCATCATATTGACATTTCTATTGACGGATAAGGACGCTTTGAACTGGTGCTCTTTAGGAGTTTCAGAAACCCATCTTCCAGGGTTAGGAAACATGTAACTAGGTTGCATAAAATTCATCACCATAAATATTCAAAAAAAATCATCTTAAACAGTGAACAATTTTGGCAACACAATCACTTCGGGTTTAGTCTTCAAAAACTATTATCCAAAAAGCTAGGAAAGATTTATTACTTGTTTCAAACTAAACGCTGACAAAGCAGAGCTTCCAAATATTAAAAGAAAAGTAGCGTTCTATCCTCCCTTTAGCCAGGATCAAGCCTGGTAACAAGCTTCTTCACCAGCAAATGCCATTTTTTAATTTTCTTTTCAGTGGTGTCAATTCACAAAAATGTAGGAAGGGGGGGGGCAAATTTTTCAAAATCAAGGAGGGGCAATTTTTCAATTATATCAATGAAAATGCCACTAAATGCATTTTTCAAGACTTAGGAGGGGAATCTATTGGGGCAGACGTAGCCCCTTCACCCTCCCCCAATTAACACCCCTGGTTATTTTTCTACACCAATCCTTCAACAAAATGGAACTTATTTTTGTAGATCACGAGCTTCATATTAAACTTTAACAGCTCTATCTTGTAGAGTGCTGCATGTATGTGTTTTTTTTCTGTAAGCCCAAGGTATCCTTTAATCTTCCCACAAAAAGCCTTTAGCTTACTGCTTTTTGATCTAACAAGTAAATAGCAATGCAATGAAGCTTAACGTTAACCAATTTTACTAGCAACAAAGAAAATTCCACTCCTTGTATGGCTTTAAATAGAACATTGCATTACCGATATAAATTACCCCCACCCCCTAATGTGCGAATACATAGCCCAAATTTGTTTTTAAAGTACTATATTTTTACCTTACTTTGGTATATTTCATTAGGATTGAGCGTCAGAGAAACATATTAGAAGAACATTAGGCAGGGTGTATATCATACAAGTACCAAAAAACCTTAACCGACTCATTTCAGTACTCTTAAAAGAGACTTACCTTCAGAAAAAAAAATTAGCATAAAAATATAATATGTATTTTAGTATCTTATTTGTTAGTTGACAGCAATGATGAATCAGGTTTAATAAAATTGTAAACTAAGTCATAATTTCTTTTTGACGAACGTCAAAAAAAGAAAAGAGCACAGAGTGAAACATAACAAAAATTACTTTAGAAAGTATACCAAAAGCTGCTAATGAATATGATAGCTTATGTGCAAGGGACAAAATTAAATCCATTTCACAATCAGGGAGGCCATAGCAGTTGCATTTCTATTTTCAATATTAAGCAATTACCCTATTGAGGGCATCCGATTCTTGATAGTAAGACAAAAATATAGGATAATTCCGAATAAGACAAATTGTGTTATTCTAACTCTGTTGAAATATTTTTTCTCTATAAGATGATTCAAAATCCTTTTTGTTGCAATTTGTTCGCAGTTGGTCCTGTTTTTGTTAAACCAAATGTACTTTATGGCAAAAAGAAGAGCGGGGATATCTTCTGAATCTTCAACTATTTGGTTACTTTAATACTGAATAAAATAATATCTTTCAAAAGTGGGGCAAAGTGAACACTTAAAACAAATCGAAATAATGCTTATCAAGTGTCTTGTGTTCCTTGGCCTTTCAGCCTTAGCACCGCCCCTTATGGTTTATTGAGAGCCAGATATAGTGCCACAACTAAAGCTAATTATTTCCTCCTTCTTAAATTTTCATTGATCTTTAAAACAATTAAAATTTGTTGGATAAAAACAATTCTATCAAAATGTGTATTTAAGAGCAGCAGAACAATGAAGAAGTCCATCTAGCCTTTCCTTAACAAACAAAATCACAACTTATATAATCAGCATTTTCCAGAAGAAACTAGATTAATCTCTTTACTTTGAATTTTACATTCTTAAAAGTGCAGAAAAGTAAATTTTGTTCACATCCATCATAAATGTTCAATGATGATTCATTCACAGATTACCAAAATAAAACAAAATGGTTCAAAATGTTAAAGAATGCAGTTCAGAAAAGCAATGAAATACTAAATTACATAGGTTAGTTTGATTTATTTACCATTAATCTACACAAACCATGCTCAGTTACCCCTCAAGCATTAGAAAAGAATGATAAAAACCTTCACTTCTGGCGTAGTATCTGGAGGAAGAGGGCCTAGTTCCTGGACCATCTCCCTGAGCTCTTCCTGAACTACTTCCAGATGCATTAGATGACCTTCCATCCCTTGTCCTTCTAGACCCTGGCTGAGATGATGCTGAAGGATACGTTCTGGTACTTGGCTTCGATTTTCTTTCCATTTTTGGCTTGAAGTCTTCTTCAAAATCAACTTTTGCCTTCTTTGTTCTAACTTCTTCTGATTTATCAGTATCACTATACCTCTTAGACGGATATGGCATTCTTAAAGCATTTGCATTTTCTGGGAATAACAAATTCACTCATATTGTTCAAAATAATCACTACACACAGTTATAATGTTCACAGTTTTATTATACACAAGAATCAAAAGACTCGTTACCACAGAACATAAATAGATACAATGATGTACAGGGAAAGAGACCTAAAATTCTTTAGATAATCAAAATCAAGAAATGGAAGTAAGGTTCAGCACTACCAACAGCTACCTTAACGCTTTAAATTCATAAAAAAAAAGTTTTCGACAGAAAAGTAGACTGATATTAAAACCTCAAAGAAGAAGATTTGAAGTCAAATAACAATTCCAGCTTAAAACGCACAGATGAAAATGTGTAACCAATTCAAATCTAAAGAAAACGCAAAATTGCCACAAATAAAAGTGGGACTACCATTCCCCTAAACCCTCTAAAAACCAGAATGACAATTGTGCTTTAATGGGAATGATAAATGCATATTTATTTTTCAAAATACCAAACCAAAAAAGAGAAGAAAACTATACAAAACTAATCAAGTTTACAGGATAGAAAAATAGTATTTCTTAGAATAGTTAAATTTGTGACTTTCAATTTAATTTTTGTATTTCAAAGCAGGCTTTTTTGTAAAACTTTTCCTTTTAATTCTATTTAATTCAAAAATGATGAAAATTAATGCCTATCGACGCGTTTCAAAAAATTATTAAACAGACCACCATTTGCTGATCCTTCAGATATACCAGACATGCCATTTATAAGCCTAGCCACCGATAACGAAGCACCTTCTGGCGAGGAGATACTAAAGGCGGCTAAGAAGCTAAAGTCTAGAAAGCCCCCTGAGGAACACCAGATTATGGCTGAAATGATCAAATGCTCAGTAGCTGCATGCATAACTGTGTGAATCACGTTTTTCTTTATAATTTGAAGAACAGAAGGAATCCCTAAAGATTGGAAAAAAAGCACTCTCGTTAAAATATTCAAAAAAGGCAGCACTACAAAGTGCAAAAACTGGAGATGTATTAGCCTTGTCTCAATACCTATCAAGCTATTGGTGACTATAGGCTACTCCTTAACAGAATCCAACCAATGTTTGAACAAACATCTCCAGGAGGAGCAGCATGGATTCCAGCAAAACCGATCATGGGCCAATCTTGTATTTACTCTTAGAATGCTGCTTGAAGAATTAAATGAATGGTGCAATAAGCTGTACCTTGTCTTCATAGACTTCGAGAAAGCTTTCAACTCGGCAGAGCGCCAAACGCCTTGGAAGGTTCTCCAATACTACATTATTCTTGATAAACTTGTCTGAATCATTGAAGCCTTCTACAAAGACACAGAATGCTGCATGAAGAGAAGTGATAGGAAAACCAGTTACTTGTACAATATGACAGAGGCGAAGCAAGACTGTGTGGTATCACCACTGTTATTTATCCTTATTATTGAATATATTCTCCAGACCTGTAACCAACATGGAATCCAGTTGGATAATAGGAGACTCGTAGATGTTGATTTTGCTGACAATATCAGCCTCCTAGAGTCTTACAAACAAAGGCTCCAGCAATACCTTAACCAAGTGAGAGATAATGCCAACCCTTTTGGCCTTAAGATAAATGCCAACAAAACAAAAGTATGGCGGACACTGGATCTCCACTTGACCTGTGATGCAATAACCAGATGATAGAGCTAAGTCTTGGAGTTCAAGTACTTAGGGAGTACCATCCAGAATTCAGGATTGTGTCAGCAAGAAGTCAAGGTAAGAATCGGCCAGGCTAATGCATCCTTCAGGAAACTGTCTCAAATTTGGTGCAGCCAGAAGGACTTTCTGAGACTCAAGTTATGGCTGTTCAGCAGCAACGTTCTCTCAACACTTTGCTATGGTTCTAAAACTTGGCACCTAGATGAAACGCTTGAAACAAAACTCCTTGTGTTCAAAAAATGTGTTTAAGGCATATTTTAAATATCCACTGGTCCCAAAAAATAATAAACGCTACTGTACAACAAAAGACATCTCAGCCACCAATAACCGAAATGGTCAATAATAGGAAGTGGATACCTCGGGAATGTGATCTGCATGCACGATACTCGACTCCCGAAGACCGTCCTTCAGAGGCAGCCACGTGGTAGTAGAAGAAGAGGACGCCCTAAAAACACCCTAGCTGACCTCGCAAATCTCAATGCTTCAATTTAACCCAAATGGGGAGATGTCTGGGTGGCTGCAGTGATGAGAGATGAGTGGCGACTCTTCTTGGACGCCCCAAGCGCCTCTTGAGGCGCAGGAGGATCTAAGGTCTAAGGTAAAAATACAAAGCTTTTAAAGGGAACTTAAAGGTGTTACTTAAAGCAATCAGTTTAGTTTGTTCAAGCAATACTTTGGATCAGCTAATCAATAAATGGCATACAAAACAATTTCGAGTTAACTTACAGCCATTGCAGTGAACAAAAATATTCTACATTCTATTTTCTTTATATTTGAAAGGGTTAAATTTACAACAAAGAAAGAAATGATTGATATAGTCTGACTTATATCAGACTAATGAGACTAGCTTGATTGTTAAGTATAATTACATATTAAAGAAAGATTTCCTGTGGGTCTGAGCAATTTTTTGGAATTCCTAGTTAAAATAATAAAAGAAAATTTTAATAATACATTTTTTTCAGTAAAGCACAAATGACAATCTTGTCTTTAGAAGGTTTAAAGGGTTTGTTGCATCCTCTTACTTGTGGTAATTTCTGTTTGTCTTTTGTTTGACAAGATTGTTTGTTATGTTTCTGATTGTTCCAGGCTTCATTTACTCATTCATTGTAACTTCTTTTCCTCTGCGTTATCCTATTGCTTTAGATCTGCTTGTCTTAAGTTTCAGTTTAACGTTTTACTTTTCTTTAGAAAAACGTTTTTAGGAAATATATTTTAAGAATTAATTTCTATTCCTTTTGACATAGTTTTATTATGGGTTGATTGCAAGAATACTTGTAAAACGACCTCAGCTTTTCGGCTTAAGGACAAAAGGGATGGAGTTTATTACAAGTTCAGACAAAATCTGAACATTCATTCAAAAAGTTTGTTCAGCCATAATCAAAGAGTTTCAGAATAAATTTTTCATGTTGTGTTGTGCAATAATTTCTTTAATAACACTTTTACTATAAAATTTGCAGTGGATGAGGAGGAGGATTTTTAGTCATCTTGTAAACAACCAAGAATTCAGATATACCTTAATCCACCATTTTATTGATTAAAGATTTTATTTTCTGTATAGTGGGAACTATTTGTGCATTTAAACAAATGTTTGTCTGGGTTGTCACTAAAAAAGTTATGTTCTGTTGTCTTTGTCGGACACTAGAATAATGTCTTTAGGAACATTCAGACGTTACAAATCAATATAACCAAACTTGTTTCCAAAAAAGTCTTCATTGAGGTTCCCTCCACCATATTTATATACCCTGCCACTTTCATGATAAACCATGATGCAATTTTCTGCACCATAAATCAGTACAGCCGAAAAGCTTTTCAAAATTTGCTGTTCCCATAGCCCACTCTAATTGCCCAGCAAGTTCCAGATGAACAGAGAAATCATATTTTTGGCCAAATTTGGGGTGGCACAAACCAACAAAATCATTTTTTTAAAGAATATTTTGTCTTTTTGAGTTTGTTTTGCTGCGACAACATACCAAGCTAACTCCAAGAAAATCAGAAACAAATTTTAAAAAGGTCTACCTTAATCATCACAAATTGGTACAACTAATGTTTTCAAATCTTTGGTCATCACTGAGGTCTCCATTTCCCTGTTCACAAGCTTTGCAATTTTAAACTAACCAGAGAAAAGGCAACTTTTTATAGATGTTCTAGCATCATGAATTGCTGGATTTTTTTTTCAATTGTTTGTCTTCACTGACTAGACAAATAGGCATAACAAATTGATACCCTACAGTATTTTTTTCTTCAGTATTTTTGTCTTTGTTGAATTCTACCTTGTCCTGTCTATATACCTGTAAAATTCAAGACATCTCAGAGAGAGGAAATATGATGGTGCAATTGTTGGGTGTCATAAATCCATTTAGCAAAATCTTTTCGTTTCTACATTGGGGCCCACTTGGCCCATATATTTATGGATGTATCTTCCAAAATGATCAGACAACCAAAATAATCAGACAAACAAAATTCACAGGCCTATTTTGGGATGTCTCCCCTTTATAGGTAAAAAAGATACCCAACTGGTACTACAAATTGCCCCTTATGCCCAATTTCAAAACCCCTGAAATGGTGCCAGTAGGATTTACCAGAGGTTCTGGTAGAAGCTTGGCATCCATATTTGACAATAGACCTAATGTATGACCTGAACAGACAGAGAGGTTTGACTAATTATTAAAGAAAATACTTTGAATCACCACATTCTACAATAGCCCTCAGTACTACAGGCTCTAATATGCCTTGAAATGCCCCCACTTTAACTTCCAGCACTTTGAGAAATTAGACAACTGTTTATTTGGACAATAAACCACTTGGCAAATAATTCTGCACCTAGAATCTACTGCAGAACCAAACTGATGAAATGACAAGTCTATGTAAGCTTTATAGATTTTGCTTGCATATGTAACTTCACAAGAAGGTTCTGTTGAATAGTAATTATTCAACTTGGATACTTGGTTATAATTCAACAGATCCCTATACATCATCCTTTGTCTCAAACTTGTTTATACCACTGCCCAAATAGTAATCATGTCATAATAATATTGTCACTGTTAAACCTATTTTAGCTACCACCAAAAGCAACTGTAGCCAGAATGTAACTGTATCCATAAAGACATGATTTACCTGAAACTTTCCCTCTTGGTGGTTGGTATTCAAAGTCTGTGGTATAAAAATAATCACTTTAGGCTGCAGGTGAAATTGTTTACATTGACATTGGTCAATGTGGATTGCATTTAGTACCCATGGTATAAACAAGTTTTTGACAAAGGGAAATAATATGCAGACAAAGACAGCTCTGACAGGCAACATTGACAAGCTTGGATATGCTGATAATATCAATCAGACATCTGCTACTACAGCAGAACTTCAAAGATGGATGAACTGACTCAGCAAAGTAACAAGACCATTGAGCATGGAAATAAATGCCAACAAAACCAAATTTATGGTGACGTCTTGTAATAAGCTAGAAAAACCTTCTGTCATAACCATTGATGGCCAGGCAGTAAAAAAAAAAGTTGACCACTTTATCTACCTGGGCACCCTCCTTCTGCTGACAATTTTCATACCATCAATATCAAATGCCACCAAGCTCTAGCAAGTTCCAGCTTCAAGAGAATTTTGAATATCTAAAAATGCAGTTACCTCTCCAATCAGTTGAAAGTCCATCTCTTCAACAGTATGATTGTGCTGATTACTCTGTATGGGTGTGAGACCTGGACTCTAAGGTGAGAAAACGAATGCAACCTCCTTATGTCCAAGGTATGTTGCTGGTGCTACATTGCAAATATCAACTACATTGACCAAATGACCAACAAAGGGATGCAAAGATAGCTGAAATCCCTTGACGAAATTGTTGATAAAATCAAATGGCAGCATTTGCAAAGGTTTGGTCATGTCAAAAGAATAGCCCCTGGCTGTCTCCCAAAAATTGCACTTAAAGGAACAATTGACAGACATAAATCACAAAGAAGGCAACAGAAGCAGTGAATTGCCACCACAGTTGACTGCATGCACATTGTAAAACTCTCCTGGGCTGCAAAAAAAAGGTTTTCATATTGAGACCTGGCTCATGTCCTGTCAAAAAGAGTGTCCCCAAGGTGTCCCACAAGGATGGACAGGACTTAAGGAAGGAAAGGCAGAGAAGGAACTTTGAAATATGTAAATAGATTTAAAGAATGTAAATCTATTTGTCAAAAAAATGGCCCCTGACTGTCTCCCAAAAATTGAACTCAAAGGAACAATTGACAGACAGAAATCACAAGGAAGGCCACAGAAGCAGTGTATTGAAAGCACAGTTGACTGCATGCACATTGTACAACTCTCCTGGGCTGCAAAAAACAGATTTTCATATTGAGACCTGGCTCAGGTCCTGTCAAAAAGAGTGTCCCCATGTTGTCCCACAAGGATGGACAGGACTTAAGGAGGAAAGGCAGAGAAGGAACTTTGAAATATGCAAATAGATTTACAGAATATGGAAGAGTTAAAATACAAACAGCAATTGGATGCTTTTCACTATGGTTTCCTTTCTTCCTGAGAAGTTCCACAACAAAATACAAACAAGTGATCAGTATTTTAATCATTTGATATGTAAGCACAAGTTTCCACTGGGAGGAGGGGGGTATCTTTAGAAAATCTCTATGGTCAGGGGAAGAATGGAATGAACTTCCTTCACTAGAAAATATGCCAAAAGCAATGTGGACAAGATTTTGTCCTGTTTAAGCCCCACTTAGAAAAGAAAAATCTACAATTGATAAAACACACAGAAAATAAATTTTCCTTTTGAGAAACCTTTAAAATGTCAAAATTTCATGGGAATAAGGATCTTGTAGACCTCCTCCTTATGACTATGTCCTTGTTATGAGGCTTCAATATCTGGTCTTTGTCACATGTCAAAGCTTAAGAGATAAATCAGGATTGACATGGTAAAATATAGGATTACATTTAATTAAAGACTAATGAATAAAATCAGATACTATTTTTTTTAGAAGTTTATAAACACTAATATTTACATTTCATACTCATTTATAAGCAAGTTATTGCAAATCCTGACAATGCAAAAGTAATTATTTCACTGTTCATTCAGCACAAAGTAAATAACCATTTTAAGAACCAGGAAAATAAAAATGCTAAATCTGTGTAAGGAGGGCAAAACCACAGTGTACCTGGACCATCAGCCCCTGCAAGGCCTGGTCCCATCTTATTCTCCATCAGTTCTGGCAAACAGATAGTGGAAATCTTGAAGCTCTCCCAAACGAAAAAGGTACTATTACCTTTTACACAGATACCTCTTGAGAAGACCATCAGAAAAGAAAATAATTGGATGAAGAGATTAAAAGACAAGCTGCTGCCAGTGAGCAGAGTCTGGGTTTAAGAAATATGGTCATTGTGGCAAAAAACAAGCCACCCTTGGGACCCCCAGTCCCAAATGGAGCACTAGATGTGGCACAAAGTGATGTAAATAGGGAGCAAGAAGTCATTTTCAGTGAAACGAACTCAAGCTATGCCAGCACTAAGTCACTGGCTTCAAAAGGCAAAGTTTTTGAAACACCTGTTCTGGTAGATGACAACACTGGCAGTCAGAGCAGCAGCAAGAGTGAAATCAAAATCAGTCAGTCTTGTACTAGCAGTAACACTGCTAAAATAATAAACAGAAAAAAAAAACTCTAGAAAAGTTAGTGTTTTTAAACAAATTCTGACACTCTTGCTCCAAAACTTACTGAACTGAAAGCTGTGAGTTTTGATCGCGATATAGACGTTATTTGTGTTTGTGAGATTTGCCCTAAAAACTCAGTGTCAAAATTGGAAGAATCTCATATCCAAATCCCTGGATTCAGTCTGTGCAGCAATTTGAATAACCCTAAGATTTGGAGAGGAGCAGCAATATATTGCAGAGCTCGACTGAGAGCTGAAACTGTGAGTTACTCTTTTTAATCTGATAGTAGTTGAGTATGTCTGTTTGAAACTCTATGTTGGATCTGAATCATTTATAATAGGTATTTTTTACAGAAGTTTGTCTGCCCCTGATCAATTTATTTCACACCTAGCTGCATCTGATCTCATATCTAAGATGAATGCCCAAGAGCAGTCAACAATCTTTTTGTTTAGAGACTTCAATATGCCTGATGTTAAGTGGGTTGAAGGTACAGGATTCCCCCTGAAAGCAGCCCCTCTGTGTCACTACTAAATCCCTCACTGATAACTACTGACACAGATTATTGACCAACCAACAATCAACCAACATGACCAACCAGCAATCAAAAGCATTTTGTATGGGAAATTCCTATTAATATGATTTTAGAGTCACTTCTACTTTAACTGCATCCCTTTTGAAATGGAAGCTCATACCATATCCAGGAAGAAGAGTGGAGGAGCTGGGATCTACCAAAACTGGAAGTGACCTACAGAATCCCTTGAATAAAAATTTTCAGAATGTAATTATGTAAGGACATAGTTAAAGTAATTTTTTACTCAAAATAGGAACTATATTCAGCAGCTATCATACTTTTTTGTGCTCCTTTTGAACAAAAAAATGAAACAAGCTAGCTCATAGCCATAGGTGTATCAAGGGGAGGGCAGAAGAGGCAGCTGCCCCCCCCCCCTAAAACTTCAAATTGACACTAGATATGGCCATGGGCGTAGGCAGCATCTTGTGTAGAGGGGGGCAGCCGCTTCTGTGATGGAGGGGGAGGGGTCTTACTAATACTTCCCAAGGTCCTTTGAATTTAGGTCTTTAGAAACTATTCATTCTATATTTTGCTAAAACTCAGCCTTTAACATTTTCCATGTTCTACTATTCCTGCAACAGTATAATATAAGAGACCCTCTATCCAACTTCCAATTTCCAGAAAACACAAAAAGCGATTCCTAAAACCACAAAAGCAATTTGATACAAATCACATTATGGTTAGATAACAGCTTCTTCTAAGAATTCAGTTCAAAAGTTTACAGTTGGACAAAATTAAATATCAAAAATGGTATAGGGTAGACTGGCCCACGTTTAGCCAAAGCAAACAGTTTCAATATAAGAACCTATGTGGCTTCTGGTGGATTATAAAAGCTCTGACAGATGGCAGTGTATGTTTTTAGAATGTCTGACCTTAATTAATACTTTTACCAAAAATATCAGATTGGATCAGGTTTTAAGGTGATTAACTCTGGAATTTTGTCTGAAAGCCTACGTCTAAATATGAATACTAGAAAACTTGCATTGTAAACTCACATTGTATTCTCTTATTATTTGCTTGTTTTTGGCAGCTTCCAAGATGTGCCATCTTCACCAGTTTGCTGTTAGTATTTTTTCATCCTGCAGGATAGCAAACTTCCATGTTCGGCCACAATACCTGGGGTAAATTCTGCATGCCATTTCAAGGTGTCAAAAAGTGGGCTATGCTTGTAAAGGCTGTGTAAACAGCATATTTAAAGGTTGAAGGCAAGCTTAAAACCCAAAACTGTGTTAATTCTGGCATTGTTTAATCCTGTCAGAACAGTAGGTGAACTGAAGTTCCATTTTTTCCTGTTAAATTTCATTCAAGATAAAATGCTTAAAAGTAATACAGAAGAGAAAAGAAAGAAAGGTGGCTGTGATCCAGAAGAAAATAAAACAGCAATTTTTTTCTGTCTTATTCTACAAGATGTCAGTTGGATTCTCTAGAAGTGCCATGGCTGTCCTAGAGGAATGCTGCAAGACTACATAAAAAAAAGTTGAGGAGCTGAATATCCCTCTAAAAAGTCTGGACCTAAGTTTCCTTACACCCTGTTACAACACATGATAAATATTTACAGAGGAACAAGAAAAAGGACTAAAAACTTACTTGAAAATGATAGCTGATATGCTTTCAACTGTATTCCCATAGAAGTGTGTAAATTTGCATACACTTATGCCATTATTAAGAGTATAAAAGTACCAGACAACAGAAATGCAAAGGCAGTGGAGGAATTACAGGTAAAGATTGTTATTGTGGTTTTATGGATTGCCTTAAAACTCTATCAGTAAAAACGCCAGAAAGTACAAGCCTATGACAGACAACTGCTTTCAACCATCACAGTGTAGCAGCTTTCTTTAACCACCTGGAGCAAGGCCTATATAAACACATGTTCAGACCACAAGACATTTGAAAAAGTAGCAATTGAAGAACTTAAAATCCACTTTTGGAAGGAGACTGGAGCAAGAGACTTTGTGCTAACTGACAAGGTGGATATTGTCTTAAAGACAGAGGTTGAAATAAAACTACCACCACTGACAGTTAGAACACCAAGATTAGCAGAGTGGCTTACTTTTGGTGTTGATCAGTCAATGTATAATTAGAAATTAATACTGTTAGTTTTTTTTTTAACCTTAATGAAATTCATTTTGTATTTTTTTATGCTGACCATATTCTTTCTTAATTTTATAGCCAAAAAACAAGTTTTAATGTTCCCCTGGTCACTTTTCTTTTTCTTTTGTCCAGTGGCCAAACATAAGCCAGAGATGGCTGAACCAGTGCTGGGGTGGCCCAGGTTTGGCACTCTTGACCACTTGGATAGAGAGGCATCCAGGTGAAAAAATGGCAGAATATTTCTAATTGTCTTTTTCAAGGATGGTATTGAATGAGTTACTGTTGCTTTGACATGCTCAGCAACTTCTTATTGCTTGAATCAACTCATAGATAATTAAACAACTCAAAATCTGCTGATCATGGGCCAGTATCCTATCTATATATCGGACCAAAAATCAATATTGAAGATCAAAATGTAAATGTTGATATTGCAAATGATATTTGGAAATTTCTGTTTGTTTCCAGCTTTTTTAACCATATACCAGGCAACATTCAACAAAAATTCCAACATACAAAAAGTTCTCATTAATGTCTAGCATAAATTTGAAGTTCTAGGGAGGGGGCAGCTGCCCTCCCCTGCCCCCCTCCCTACGCCCATGGATATGGCTTATATATTTGCACATTAGGGGGGGGGGGGTAAATTTTAAACTTGCCTCTCATTTACATCAGAAAAAAATTACCTCCATCCCCCCCCCTAATGTGCAAATACATACCCTGAATTGGTATATAAAAGGATGGGGGTAAAATTCATTTCCAACACGAATGATTATTATATTTGGAAAGAGCATAAAACAAAGCATCAAGTGGTATGTTGACTTTATTTATAGGTCAATAGTATGAACTGCAAAAAAAATACCAAGTGGTCTTTCCCAAAAAGAGGTCTTTTACCCTACCTATTGAAACTTTGACAAAACCACATTTCACCTTAATTTTTGGTTATCAGTTTCTTTTTCTCGTGGTTTTAGTTCTGAAAATGCAATTATTGATCTTTGAGTAGAATTTTAAGTCATATCAATGGGTGCTTTCTAAATATAGGAAATGTATTTGGGATTGAGCAAAATTGTGAAGCTGAAAACAGTTTTCTTGTACTTCATTTGGTAAATTTGTTGTAATTACAATTTAGCTAGGATGAAAGCATAATTAATTTTTGAATACATCATTTGATGCCTTTTTTATGTTCTTTCATAATTCAATAATTGCTTCTGTTGCAAATTGCATCTTGAGCCCTTAAAGGGGCCCAAAAGGTATTTTATATGAATTATAAAAGAGCATAAAAAAAGCATCAAATGAAGTTTACACCTTCATCCTAGCAAAATTATATGGATTCACTGCAAAGTTACCATGAAATTTACTCACCCCCATCCCCTTAATGTGCAAATATATACCCAGAATTGGAATTGTTGACAGCAAAGTTTTGAATTGCAAAATTCAGTGCTATTTTTGTCAATGGCATTTGAAAAACTTGAAACCTTCAGAAAATAGTTTATATTTCTGTTGCCCAATAAATGAGGTTTGAATTGTTATAAATAAGTATTTTTGGAATATATTACTCTTGAAGGACATATTTATAAACTAGCCTAGTGATACATTTTTCATAACTTTTCAGTAACTTAACTACTGTTGATAACTTTTTTGTGTGGTTACAAAAATGAAATACCTTTGGGGCCCCATTAAGGGCTCAAGATGCAATTTACAACAGACACAATTATTAAATTATGAAAGAGCATAAAAAAGGCCTCAAATGATGTTTTCAGTTTCATCCTAGCTAAATTATAGGGTAAAATTCTACTTTAGCTACTTTTGGCTATCTTGTAAAGGGGTTAGGTTAGGAAAATGAAACTTTCAGGGATGGATCTACAGGCTAAAGTATGTCCTGGGAAAGTATTTTGAAATACCTACCTCCACTTCATCTCTCTAGAGGGTCCTGAAATTTGCCTACATGACAGATCTATACCTATTGAAATTTTGACAAAACAACATTTTACCTTAATTTTTAGGTATCAGTTTCCTTTTCTCTGGCTTTAGTTCTTAAAATGCAATTCATGTTATTTGAGTAGAATTTTAAGCCATATCAATGATTTTTTTCAAAATTTAGGAAATGTATTTGCATATATTTAAAACCTTATAAACTGTGATTGAGCAGTTGTGAAGCTGAAAACAATTTTGTTGCACTTCATTTAAGCAGAAGATCTATTTTGCAAGATTTCACTTTTATAACATACAGATTTTTAAAGGTCATCAAAGGTCAGGACTCTCTAAAGGGAGGAGTGGAGGTAGGTACTTCAAAATACCTTCCCAGGACATACTTTAGCCTGTAGACCCATCCCTGATAGTTCCATTTTCCTAACCTAACCCCTTTCTGAGATAGCCAAAAGTAGAATTTTACCAATTATAGTGCCACCTGCAATTTTACCCTTCATTAAGCAGAAGATCTGTTTTGAAAGGTCTCACTTTCATAATACAAAAGATTTAAGGTCATCAAAGGTCACTGCCCTTAAGAAAGAGAAGAGTGTATGTAGGTATTTCAAAATACCTTTCCAGGACATACCTCAGTCTATAGACCTATCCCTGAATGTTTCATTTTCCTAATCTAAGCCCTTTCCAAGGCAGCAAAAAGTAGCTAAATTAGAATTTTACTAGGCTATATGCTATCAAGCCTAATTAGGAAGGGACATGGCACAATTGTCTTGTTAACAACCATTAGCCTATTTTTAGAAAATCAGTCAACAAGGGAATCAAAAGGTACTACCCTTTAGCTATGACATTTCTTCCATGAGAATAGGCTATGACTAGAATTTTGCCAAATAATAAATGAATAAGCATATGTGATGACTTTCCAACTCAGCCTATGGTTGTTGATGTAATAGATTTTTACCTACTTTTTAATAACAGCCTATGGACAGAGAAAACTGATAAGGGCTAAATGAAGGTAAAATTCTACTTTAACTAGCCTACTTTTGGCTATCTTGGAGAGAGATTAGGTTAGGTATCCCAGGAAGGTATTTTGAAGTACCTACCTCCACTCCTTCTCTCTCTAGAGGGTCCTGAAATCTGTTTACATAACAGGTCTATATCTATTGAAATTTTGACAAAAAAATATTTTACCTTAATTTTCAGTCATTAGTTTCTTTTTCTTTGGCTTTAGTTCTGAAAATGCAATTCCTGTTATTTGAATAGAATTTTAAGCCATATTAATGTTTTTTTTCAAAATTTAGGAAATGAATTTGCATATCTTTAAAACCTCATAAATCAGGATTGAGCATAGTTGTGAAGCTAGAAACAATTTTTTTGTACTTCATTTAAGCAGAAGATCTATTTTGTAAGGTTTCACTTTTATAATACAAAGATTTTTGGTAAAATTATATTTTAGCTACTTTTGGCTATCTTGGAATGGGGTTAGGTTAGGAAAAAGAAACTTTCAGGGATGGGTCTACAGGCTAAAGTATGTCCCAGGAAGGTATTTTGAAGTACCTATCTCCACTCCTTCTCTCTCTAGAGGGTCCCAACTTTTGATGACCTTTAAAAATCTGTGAGTTATAGAAGTGAAACCTTGCAAAATAGATCATCTGCTTAAATGAAGTACAGAAAAATTGTTTTCAGCCTCACAACTTTGCTCAATCCCAATTTATAGGCTAAAGTTTTAAAGATATACAAATATATTTCCTAAATTTTAGAAATAAAACATTGATATGGCTTAAAATTATACTCAAAAAACTGAAATTGCATTTTCAGAGCTAAAACCAGAGAAAATGAAACTCATAACTGAAAATTAAGATAAAATGTTGTTTTGTCAAAATTTCAATGGGTATAGAACTGTCATGTAGGCAAATTTCAGGACCCTCTAGAGGGAGAAGGAGCAGAGGTAGGTACTACAAAATACCTTCCCATGACATACTTTGGTCAATATCTACCAAATTATATTATTGAGTTAGGACTAAAGTGAATACACCATTCAATGCCTTTTTTTATCCTGATTACAAATATAAATATAATAAGCATTTCTATTGGAAATGAATTTCAGCCCCCCCCCTATATATGCCAATTCAGGGATAGGTTAGGTATAGCCTATATAGGGGGGGGGGGCTGAAATTCATTTCCGATAGAAATGCTTATTATATTTGTAATCATCATAAAAAAGGCATCAAATGATGTATTCACTTCATTCCTAACTCAATAATATGATTTGGTAGATACTGACCCATACTTTAGCCTGTAGACCCATCCCTGAAAGTTTCATTTTCCTAACCTAACCCCATTCCAAGGGGATAGGGTAAGACACCCAGTAGTTGGCCACCTGCCTATTCTCAGACAGAATGTAACTAACAGGGAACCTACCTCTAGGCTAATGTGTTTAGAAGAAAGTTTTTATACATAGCTGGTTTCCCTGGTCACTTAGATATCCATATGGATATCTAATAGTGACCAGGGAAACCAGCTATGTATAATAACTTTCTTCTAAACTTTCTAAGCACATTAGCCTAGAGGTAGGTTCCCTGTTAGTTACATTCTGTCCGAGAATAGGCAGGAGGCCAACTACTGGGTGTCTTACCCTACCACCAGATGGCTAATTTGACAGTGCACATATATACAAATCTTTAAATTAGCCAACCGGCCAACCAGTATTTTAAGCATAGGAGTCCAGCTGGACCTAAGGAAACATATTAAGAAGATAATTCTTACTCCAGAATAAGGAGAATAATCCTAGTTAACACATTTTGCAGGGGGAGAGCCTTTATCTTCAATTTTTCCCTTGTTTTTCCAGTTTTGCTAAGAAATTAATGAATTTTCTATAACCTATAAATTCACAGAATGTATACCCCCAACCCCCTAATGTGCAAATATATACCTAGAATTGAATCCTCAATCTAAATATAACACCCATTTGCATCACAAGTTAACTTTACTCCCATGTTAGCCATGTGGTGGATGTCCCATTTCAAGATAGCCAAAAGTAGCAAAAGAAGAATTTTACCAGATTTTTAAAGGTCATCAAAGGTTAGGACCATCTAGAGGGGGAAGGATGGAGGTAGGTACTTCAAAATACCTTCCAGTGACACACTTTAGCCTGTACACCCAACCCTGAAAGTTTCATTTTCCAAACCTAATCCCTTTCCAAGATAGCCAAAAGTAGCTAAAGTAGAATTTTACCTAAATGAACCTTAAACGCTGAATAGTTTAAAACCCTCAAACAAGATTTTCACTTACAAAACTAGATAGTTTCTAGATTTTTCAATACCCCAAAAGAATCCAATAGTGCTTTTCTTCTTTTCTTCAATAATATATGTGTCGTCAGGATTGCGATGCTAAAAATAAACAATTCCCATATTACGAAAAAAATCACAAGATCAGAAACATAGCATTTCGAGCAAATTCAAAAGAAATTCCATGGAGGGATTTCTTTTAATTTTTTTTCCAACTCTATCTAAATAATATATAGGATTTTTTATTTTATAGACTTAAAACCTAACATTCCTTATATAAGGATAAGATCAGAATACTACACGTGACTGGGCAAAACCAAATAACTAGAGCAGCTCTATAAGTAACAGCACACAAAGATTGAGATCAGGGTGTGTAATTTTTTATGGGACAGGGAGAACTGCTCCCTCTAGACCATATTTTGTCCCGACCCAGACCTCAGTTTGCTCCTCCAGCTGAAATTTAGTGTCTTCAAAAATCTTGCCGAAACTAAGGTATGCCTGCATAATTCAAGCCTCCAGGGAAAAAAAAACACTTTTATTTAGTATGTTTTTGCACTGATGGTACTATACGGCTCATTTTTCCTTTCTCGTTGTCACTTTCACTTGATTTGGGAGAGGCAGCTCCAACGCTGCCCCCCCCCCCCCGGATTTTGATGAAATTACGCTACTGATAGAGATCGGATGAGACTGCTTTTGAACTAGGACAGCTGGAAACCAGTTGCATAATTCTATGATCTTCAAGATTCTATAAGTAAAAGAATTGAAACTAACCTAGAAGTAAGTACTGAATTAGCTCCAACGCTGCCCCCCCCCCGGATTTTGATGAAATTACGCTACTGATAGAGATCGGATGAGACTGCTTTTGAACTAGGACAGCTGGAAACCAGTTGCATAATTCTATGATCTTCAAGATTCTATAGGGCTGGAGAAATTTTAACGTCCATCATGTTACAAAATCGAGTATAGAAAAATATTAATTAGCTATCTCCCTCCCCGTGTCCTGCAATTTTCAACTTAATTCCCTTGACTTTCCTGAGATATTGCAAATACACCCTCTTGATAACCCAAGAAGTACGTAGTGCATTTTTATTTAGTTCCATTTCCCAATCAGAATTCCCTAATAAATATCCTTAGCCGTTCTTGAGATACCAGATGTTTGCCTTTTGGACAAAACTGGCTGCACACACTATTTATAAAAGCAACTGAGTTGAGATATTAGTTTTTTTTTGTGTGTTCATGACAATTTCTTGTAATTGTGCATATAAATATCCCGTGTTGTACCTAAATAGTATTTATTGTGTACTGGCTTGTTTCTTTTGTTTTTTTTTTAGGTTTAGATTCAATTTTTATATTTTAATTTAATGAATTATTTTAGATTTTGTTTTTACTCTTTTAATTAGTTTCTTCATTATTTAAAGCTGAAGACACCTAGTTTTATACAGGCAAAATATCCGTTGTGTAGTTCGTTTTTTTCCTTTCTTTTACTGGCCGTAGACCCGTTATTTTGTTCTTCATTTTGAAATTTTTCTCTCTTTGCTTAGTTAAATTTCCCCAAAAACCCACCATGAACGTTTAACATAACACCCTTTTAGAAACCTAGATACATGTAGTCTATTTTCATTTAGTTTTGCATCCTATTTAGCTTTAGTTGTAGTCGGTGTTGTATTTATAGTAACCTGAAAGGTTCAATATAATACCCTCAACCGTTCCTGAGATGTTGCTGATACGCCCTTTTGACAATCTGTATGTATGTTACCATAAATGTCCGAAATTGGTGAATTTTGACATTCACCGGTGAATGGCTGAAATACTTTTTTCTCCTTGGATTTAGTCAGCGTTGCTATTCAACTTCTTCAGTTTTGTGCAAGGTTTGATAGTGATAGGTTAGGTTGGACTAGGTTAGATTTTCAGCCCATTTTGAGATTTATAACCTAATTTAACCTAACCCAAACTAACTTTTACCATCAAAGCTTGCAAAAGGCTGAAAAAGCTGATTCGCAAAGCTAATTGAATCAAAGCAGAGAAAAAGGAAGTTCAGACATTCGCCGTTAAATGCTAATATTATCAGATATCGGACATTCACAATAACATGCATTTAGTGTGTTAAAATTTTGCTCAACGTACACCTGAGCATCCCCTGATTGTATCCTTTTAATTCCTGTAGCCACTCCAAATATATTACATATAAGCCCTTTTAACATACCTATTTGATGAAACATCTCCCTCAAAATGCCATGAGAGCTTCAACGTAATTCCTTTGCCCGTTCTTAAGATATCGAAAATACGCCATTAGGAAAAATATGGACGGACAAGCCTTTTGATTTAGTTAATAATTTCCAATAATATGCTTTAAATGCTCAGACATGACATCCCTAGGTGTTGCTGGGATAATGCAAATACCGCGAACCTTGTGATTTAATTTACGCCCCCTCCAATTTGACCTTGACTTACTTGGCTTAACCCTCTTGCTCAGCAGGGTTGCCAGTGTAGACGGAAATGGTTGACAGTGGTGTCAGTCTTCTCCAAGGAGCCCTGTCCAGGGCTAAGGATGGGGTCTCATTTGGGTCAATCTTGCGGTTGAAGAGGCGTTGATTTGTAACATCCGCCCATCTGGTGCGTGGCCTCCATCGAGGACGTTTCCAGACATTTTCAGGATCGAAGTCCGAAATGACCCTTGCAGGGGTAGTTGGCAGTAGGCGGAGTAAAAGGCCTTACCATCTTAGAGAACGAGCAAGTGCTTGGGTGGAGAGGTTCGCTAACTTGAAGGCCTTCAGGATCTCTGTATTGTGGATCTTGTCATACTATTCGAAGCCTTCAACTCGATGCAGCTGTCTAGCTGTGTCCGGGTTATTGGCCATGTCTCAGAAGAGTAAAGCATGATGCTTGAGACTGTGGAGTTGTAGATACGGGCTTTTGTAGGGCGACTAATTTGCGGTTTGTGGAAGACTGCTCTCAGGAGCTGTCCGAATACAGAATTTGCCTTGGCTGATCTGGCTGAGATTTCGGTGCGAAGTGTGCCATTTGATGATATAATTGATCCGAGATAAATGAACTTGCCTTACCGCGTCAAAAGCTTGAACGTTGATTGAAACAGTTAGGGTGATGGCGATGTGATCTTTTCTATGGGCATAATCTTAGTTTTCTTCAGTTAATTTGTAGCCCAACTCTGGAGGTAGTGGAGGAGAGCGTCTCGAGTGCAGACTTAAGTTGATCGAGATTTCCGCTAAGAACGGCTACATCGTCGGTAAAGTCAACGTCAGGCAAGTCCTCCCAGCATAAAATGCCAAAAGGGTGGGCCAGGGGTGCCTCGTTCAAAATGTGGTCGATGACGTAGTCAAACAGCTCAGGTGCAGCAGCGCATACTTGCCATACAACATTTTTGATGGGAGAAGGAAGAAGAAAGCTTCCCGTTGACAAGGACGGCACTTTCTGTATTGCTGTAGAGTTCTTTAAAGAGGCTGACTATCTTTGTGGGTAGGCCCTCAGCTTTCAAGATTAGCCAAAGGGACTGTCTGTCAACAGTGTCTTCTCAACGATCTATCTGACCGTATGAATCTGTTCATTTGTCGATCTTCCTGGCATGAATCTGGCTTGTTGGGGGTGACGTAAAGCATGTAGGAAACTTATTGCGTGTTTCAGCAGGAGTATTGCAAACAGCTTTCCAGGAACAGCGAGTAGGGTGATACCACGGTAGTTTCTGCAATCCGTCTTGCTGCCCTAGCGCTTAAACACTGGCACGATTATTCCTTTCTTCCAGTCTGACGGTATAACTTCAGTGTGCCAGATTACGCTGAACACCATCTGCTGCCAAAGAATCATTGCAGGGTCGTTCGTAGTAAGTAGCCCTGAACCGATGCCAAAAGTGCCAGATGCTTTATTTTTTTTCAGTTTGCTTACGGCCGATGTAGCTTCTGCAGCAGGGGCAACAAGCAATGGGTTAATGCAATCGGGCGGATATGAGTTTAGCAGCTTATTAAAGTGTTACTCCCAGAGACCAAGACATTGAGACCGATCGTATATGGTTTCTCCATTCGCTGCTTTCAGGCTTGTGGACGCCATGGCGTGTTGGTTAGTCAGCTCACACGGGATCTTGAAGGTTACGCCTATGTCTTTATTCTGGGCAGCTTGCTCAAGCTCAGCAGCTTTGCCCACAATGATGTCTTTCTTGTCCATGTGAAGCAAGGAGTTACGGTGTCTCTTGAGCTGCTTGTAGAGTTTCATATCTCCTTGTAATATCGCCTGCCGTCTCTGCTCAATTATTTCAAACGTCTGGCTACTAATCCACTCTTTCTTCTTTCGCGGATTCGAGCCCACAACTTCGGTAGCTACTCTGAAAACATTGTCTTTGAAAGCGTCCATGCTTACTCCCTTTGTAAAACACTGCTGGAGAGTCTCGAAGCGGTTAGAGACTTCAAGCATATACCGGTCCCGAATTAAGGGATTTTGCTTCAGTCGAAAGGTGTCTATCCTCTTGGTGGAAAAGGAGTTACTCTTATTGGCCCTCAGCAGGAGTTTGATCCTTGCAGAGACGAGACGATGGTCGGCATTGCCGAGCTCGGCACCTCTGTATGGGAGTTCTGGACAGACGAAAGCCAGGGTCGTCGAACAATGATGTAGTCAAGCATCTTTTTTGTCCTGCCATCATTACTGTACCATGTGTACTACGCAATGTATTTTCTCACAAACCAAGTAATTTGTGACTGATAGAGCGTGGGTGATGCAGCAATTCAGCAGCCACTCACAATTATCATTCGGAGTGTCAACTGTCATAGGTCCAACAGCGGCATCGTGCAGACCAGAGCTGTTAGCCACACCAGCGTTAAAATCTCCTAGGACTAGGAGGTAGTGGTGTGGAGGTACGAAGGACAGCTCGGAGGACAGTACCGCATAGAAGCCGTCCGTATCTTTATCTTTGGCCTCGTCTGTCGCTGCATAGCAGGTAAGAACAGTTATCTTCCCGTGCTTGACGTCGATTCTTGCTCTCATTAGACGTGGTGAAATAGGCGTAAATGACAATAGGGCTTTCCAAGTGGAGCTGTTGAGAAAAGGCCGACTCCCCCTCTTCTTTGGGGTCCACCAGACCAAAGCAGTGTCCGTCCTTCTGCAATATCTTCTTCGCCAATTCCGTTAAGGTGCGTTTCTCTTATTCCTGCGATCGTCACTTTGTATCTTCTTAGTTCTTTTGCTAAAAGAAGCTTAGAACCAGGCTGGTTCAGCGTCAGGACATTCCAGGTGGCAACATTAATGCCACCTTGGTCAACGAAGTTCAAAGGGGTACGTCTTTGGGCAGGCCTGGGTCTTATTAGGATAGTAGCAAGGGCATCCGAGGCTGTATATCCAGTTCTGTTCGTAGCAATTAATTTCAGGAGGAGGGTGGTGTAAAATTGCCCCTACTAGCAGGGCTAATAAATTTGGTAGCGTGATACAAACTGAGGCGTTGGGTAAGAAATCGGTACTCAGAATTCAGTGACAACTGATTTTACTTACAAAAGAAGATAAAAAGAAAAATATTCTAATTCTGTTTATGTTGAATATTTCCAAACCTCTTCTAGGTCTAAGGTCTAATGATCTATTTGTTCAATCCACCAATGTTTACCGAAAAGAAAAAGATTAAGTTAATCCTAAGCTAACGAATGTTTCTACTTAAAAGGGTCACACTTGAACAGCTAGTCAAGGCTTGAGTTCTGGGTTATTAAAATCCTTTAGTTCAACCTATTGTTGAGCTAAGCTAAGAATAACCGTTCTTGCTTTTAATTCAAATTTTCATTAACCAAAACCAAGAGATTCTTTTATTATTTCTTGAAAAGGCTGTGTATTGTTTGGACCTTTATTAAGCTTTAACTTTAGCAGGGAAAGCTTAATTGAAAATATCTGGACATAAAGGTTTGCAAATTCTTACGTTGATAATATTGTTCCCTTTTCCCCTAAACCTACCTGTATAAACATTAAGGTTACCTTTGTATAAACATGCAGTACGGGGTCAACGAAATGAAAGAATGATTAAAAAGGGAACGGTGTTCCTCTTCGTATAAACGTCTGAAGATTGCACAAAGGGGGGTGGTGTTAATTAATGTTATTGTCCGATAATTCCAAGTTTTGGATATAAGGTCTTTATAAACTCAAGCTAAGCCTCAAGGGACTCTAGGCTGTCAAGGGGAAGCACAAATGGCTCTCCTAGCTTTCTCTTCTTGGTTAAGGTTTCCTTTCCTCTTTAAACCCTCAGTTATTCAAAGCTTAAATTTCTGGGAAGAAATTTAATTTGGCTTATTCTAACCTTAAAAATGCTGTTTGTCCAAATGGCTCAAGCCTTGTCTAGGTGGAAATACTCAAAGCTTAAATTTCTCTTATATACGTATTAAAGTTATTTCAAGTGACAGAAAGCTTTTAGAGATTTTCTTCCTATTTTAACTTTTATCTTAAAACTTTTATCCCCAAGGAGAATTTTAGACAGTGGTAGCTTCTCGTAATTACAAAGTAAAACACCTACATTTTGTTTGCTCCAAAAGACTCCCGTGTTTCCGAGGCAAAAACTTCCCCGATTTGTCTCTCATCCATAAGTTATATTCTTTTTGCTACTTGATCCGTTTACCGACCTTCCCTCCCTCCTAGCCAATCAACCACTTTTTGTTAAAAGTAGTTTCTTTCCAGTCTTTCAAGGCCTTGCAAAACTGGTCTAAATTAGGTCTTAACACATCACGGGTTCAAAGTTTGTTTGATTCTTGGACAAAGAGTGTCACTACAAGATTTATGGCTAGTTATGCAAAGATAAGTTATTTTCAAATTCAAGCTAATTTGGAATTGTCGCTATATTTCTGATCTATGAAGCGAAAGGGAATTCCAAGCTTTAATAAAATTGAGTTACGAAATTTACACAAAATAAGGCCTCCTTACAATCTCCCCCACTTAAAATCTTAGTATAATTTTTGTTTTAAAAGGAATAAACAAAAGGAAACACAAATTTACTAAGATATAGTGTAACTCAATTTCTCCTTATACTACTTCTAAATTGAATCCCTGAGACTTTTGGTCTCTATAACCTGTATATAACTTTCTTAATTTTCTGAATATCAGTCCTACTGAAAGAAATCCTATTATATATATAAAGAGTGTAAAAATGTTATACGTGATGTCCAATATGTTGTTACATCTTTCCTTTTCTTCTTGTAAGGAAACTCGCATTTGCCTCACTTCATCTAGGCCAATGGTTGAACTAAACCTATTCTAAAAGTAAATAAAAGTTAAATATTCAGTTTCGTCTTCCTAATGTAGTAGAACTTATGCAAAGTTCTCAGCCAGAACCCTTATGAGCTCATGCAGATATTTTTAATCTACGGGTTGTTTTTGTTTGTTGTTTCGCGGCATCCGAAATCAAACCCCTGCTCTTGTGTTGCTAAGCACAGATAAATCGACTCTTTGATTACTTTAAGTTTAAAATTGAGCACAGCTTTAATAAAAGAAGATATATTAATTGACCTCTACGAAAAGCTGAATGCTATTTTCTTATTTGGGCCTTTTCAAACTTTATTCACAAATTTTTTTTTCAAATTATAATTGAATACTCGAAAGAGTATTTAAAGGTGCCAAAAGGACTAGTAACAATGGAAAGCTTGAGAAATCAACGGCAAATACATTCTACACTGAAAGGAAAAAAAATCTGTACCCGTTCTCTATTTTTTTAAAAATTACGAGTTATGAAAACTTCGAGCCTTTCGAATATTCTGAATTCATCGCCTTTGTTGGAGACAGAAATCACAAATTATTACTATCTTAAGTTATTGTATGGCTGTATTATAAAAAGTCTCTTATATAATTTCTATAATTCTTATCCTTTATTTGACGGATATTTTAAATCCTATCGGCAGTGCCTTTTATATTCAGCAATATTCTGAATCCTATGGGCAATGCGATTTAGTTTTATCATTGTTCCTTAGATGGTCCTACTACTATATTTTTACCAATGTGCATTGGTCACCATTCGCACTAAGTCGCAATTTTCCTGTGGTATCACTTGACCGAATGTGAAAGAGGTCATAAGGGAAAATATTATCCCTAAAGAGTGGGGTAACTAACACTAACTTTAACTCTTCTCAAACAGAGTTCATAATTCTTAATGCCTCTTCAACCTGGCACTACATATATACAAAGACACCATATTGTCTTAATTTATTTAAGGTTTTGACAGCTCCCATCTTGGCCTCCCAAAAAAAGTACTTGAATGCAGGAAACGGATGACTCCATTAACTAGTTTTTTTTTGATAAAATGATCTTAAATTGACGTCTTTTTTTTCAGAATCATCCAGTGTATACAATAAGCCATTCACGGGAACCAAACGGAGATTTCCTAACCTTTTCCTAAAAAATGGGATTTCTTTTCTTTCCTAAATTCGAAATTTTTGGTTCTGAGCTCTACCCAAAATGTCAAATTTTGGAAATATTTCGGTATCCTGTTTACTTTAGAAGCCATTTCAGCACTTTGCTAGCTTTCTTTGTCTCAATTTTTAGCCTGGGAGACTCTAATCCAGGTTCATGATCATGAATACTCTGTGAGTATATTCATATGCAGCCTTTGTGCGTTGGGATACAACCCTTTTTCATATCCCTATGGATGCAAACCTTTTTGCTTCCTTAAGAGGTAGACGCAACCCTTTCTTGCATCCTTAAGAGGTAGACGCAACTCTTTCTTGCATCCTTAAGAGGTAGACGCAACTCTTTCTTGCATCCTTAAGAGGTGGACGCAACCCATTTTTGTATCCTTGAGAGGTGTCCTCTCAACCTCCCTCTGAAGTACATGACTCCCTGTCATGACATATCCGTGACTCATAGTCACACTAAGTCTATTCCTAACGGTTAAACTACTACAAAACTACGGAATTTGGGCCTCAGCCTTCCGGTGGTTCCCTAACCATTGCTCGGAGGCCGCAATGTTTTCGGCAAAAATTGCCCTACAAATTTTCTTGGGGTTGGTTTATAGGTGCTGGGGCTAAACAATATCTTGCTTTGTGTCCTGTTTCACCACAGCGGATACAGGTTGGAGGTTTTTCACATTCTGAATGTCTATGTGAACCCCCGCAAGTCCAGCATTTTATGTGAGCATTTTTTCTTTTACTAAATTTATACCTGGAATAATTATCCCTAGTTGGTCCTGACATATCATTCTTTCCACAGTTCAAACATTTCTTTGGGTTATTTGTATAATTTCCTATGTTTTGAAATTCTACTCTGGAGTTATCTCTTTGTTCTCCAGGGGAGGTCTTGTCTCCTAAGTCAACCACTGTTGCTCCCAACGACATGTCTGAGAAGCCCCTATACATTAAATCAATCGATTCAAATCTCTTTGCCAGCGCTAATAAATCATCTTTGTCGTCTGTTGTTTTAGTTTGTTCATGAATTTTCCTTCTAATTGAAGGGAGCATACCACTTTTGAAAATACTAATAGTTATGTCATCTGCCCTTATACAAGGAGCAGTTTTTGCATACTCTAGAGCCTTTCTACTAATTCGGGAGTAAAATTGGTGTACCAACTCAGATGGTCTTTGTTTCTCGGAAAGCAGTTCTTGTAGTTTTTGTGCGGCTGGTTTTTCATGTAAAAAGGCTTCTTTTAAAAAATTTTCTAAATGGTCTAAATCCTTTATTTTAGGAATATCTAAGCTCGTTGCGAATCTTTGCATTTCTCCTCGAGTATAACAAAGAGCTTGATTTATCATAGCAATATCATTTTTTTCTAAACTCCTTTGTATTTGTTTAAGGGTGGAAATCCATGAATGGATTTCATTTGGGTATGTCAGTACTGGGATGGGAGGCGCTTGCTCCACAAATAGGCTTTGAAGCCTACTTGTGACTGTGGCATCTCCATATTACCCCTCTAGAGCGTTTATTCTAGACTGTGCGTCTTGTAGTGCAATATCTAACTCTTTGATTTTGTTTTCATTGGAACTCATGATGGATCTATTCTTTTCAGTTCTTAGCGTTGGAAACGTTTTGATTCCTTATAGTGCTTTAAGTCGCTAACATGGGCCTACTTATAAATTGTATGAGAATTTTCTCAGTACCTTGGTTTTAAATTTACCCTCAAGTTTAGTATTATAATTCCACACTCTTGAGGATGATTAACCTATGACCCTATTTAAGTAAATTATAGATGATACGAACACTAGAACTTGTAGAAAAGAGAAAGAAAAGGAGAACAGAGAAAGAATCTTAGGAAGATAAAAGATAAAAGTCTGTCTGAACTTCCCTTTAAGGTTAAAATTTTCTTTAATGAACACTTTTTCAAACTCTTCTGTCTTGGATAGGTTTGGAAAACTGAACACACACTTTCTTGTGAGGAACAGGACTAAATTTTACCAAATTTTATCAATTTAATTAATCCTCCCCCACTTAAACGAAAGTTGCACCGAACTTGAGTACCGCTGCGACCAGTTGTAAGATTGCCCCTACTAGCAGGGCTAATAAATTTTGTAGCGTGATACAAACTGAGGCGTTGGGTAAGAAATCGGTACTCAGAATTCAGTGACAACTGATTTTATTTACAAAAGAAGATAAAAAGAAAAATATTCTAATTCTGTTTATGTTGAATATTTCCAAAGCTCTTCTAGGTCTAAGGTCTAATGATCTATTTGTTCAATCCACCAATGTTTACCGAAAAGAAAAAGATTAAGTTAATCCTAAGCTAACGAATGTTTCTACTGAAAAGGGTTACACTTGAACAGCTAGTCAAGGCTTAAGTTCTGGGTTATTAAAATCGTTTAGTTCAACCTATTTTTGAGCTAAGCTAAGAATAACCGTACTTGCTTTTAATTCAAATTTTCATTAACCAAAACCAAGAGATTCTTTTATTATTTCTTGAAAAGGCTGTGTATTGTTTGGACCTTTATTAAGCTTTAACTTTAGCAGGGAAAGCTTAATTGAAAATATCTTGACATAAAGGTTTGGAAATTCTTACGTTGATAATATTGTTCCCCTTTCCCCTAAACCTACCTGTATAAACATTAAGGTTACCTTTGTATAAACATGCAGTACGGGGTCAACGAAATGAAAGAATGATTAAAAAGGGAACGGTGTTCCTCATCGTATAAACGTCTGAAGATTGCACAAAAGGGGGGTGGTGTTAATTAATGTTATTGTCCGATAATTCCAATTTTTGGATATAAGGTCTTTATAAAGTCAAGCTAAGCCTCAAGGGACTCTAGGCTGACAAGGGGAAGTACAAATGGCTCTCCTAGCTTTCTCTTCTTGGTTAAGGTTTCCTTTCCTCTTTAAACCCTCAGTTATTCAAAGCTTAAAATTTCTGGGAAGAAATTTAATTTGGCTGATTCTAACCTTTAAAATGTTGTTTGTCCAAATGGCTCAAGCCTTGTCTAGGTGGAAATACTCAAAGCTTAAATTTCTCTTATATACGTATTAAAGTTATTTCAAGTGACAGAAAGCTTTTAGAGGTTTTCTTCCTATTTTAAATTTTATCTTAAAACTTTTATCCCCAAGGAGAATTTCAGACAGTGGTAGCTTTTCGTAATTACAAAGTAAAACACTTACATTTTGTTTGCTCCAAAAAGACTCCCGTGTTTCCGAGGCAAAACTACCCCGATTTGTCTCTCATCCATAAGTTATATTCTTTTTGCTACTTGATCCGTTTAGCGACCTTCCCTCTCTCCTAGCCAATCAACCACTTTTTGTTAAAAGTAGTTTCTTTCCAGTCTTTCAAGACCTTGAAAAACTGGTCTAAATTAGGTCTTAACACATCACGGGTTCAAAGTTCGTTTGATTCTTGGACAAAGAGTGTCACTACAAGATTTATGACTAGTTACGCAAAGAGAAGTTATTTTCAAATTCAAGCTAATTTGAAATTGTCGCTATATTTCTGATCTATCAAGCGAAAGGGAATTCCAAGCTTTAATAAAATTGAGTTACGAAATTTACACAAAATAAGGCCTCCTTACAGTGGCTAGCCAAACCGTCCCTAAGTACATTTAGTTCTCTTGTGGTTAGCCAGATATCCAGAGGCACATGAAGTCAGCTCTGCATGCGCCACGCATGCATGGGAGCTGACTTCGGACGAGCACCGTTACCTCCAACTTTTACTGAAAATAAAAGTTAATACCATAAAGAAAGAAAAACCAGCAAAAATGGGGTTTTTAAAGGCCAAATGAAAATACTGAAAAAACACAACAAAGCGAATATTTCGAGGGGTATATACTCGAGGGGACTAACGCCTCTCTTCTTCAGCGCGAAACGAAAAATATAATCATTGCGAGTGTCGAAGAATAAACCAACAAACAGATGCACTTAAACCCTTCTGATTTAGTTTAATAGCAATAGCAGCAGTAGCAATACTAGTAGCCAAGAAAGTTTCGATTTTATTCCCTCAGGTATTCTTGAAATATTGGTTATATGTCCCATTGAATACTAGTATACACTATGGATATGGTGCATTTTTATACACACAAACACTTTTCCGTAAAGTTTTTACTTAATACCCTATTCCAGTCCCAAGATATCCCGCGTTTACCATTTTGACAACCTGGATACACTTAAACTATAATGATTTAGTTCAATAATAGCAGCAGTAGTAGCAGGAGTAATAGTAGAAACAATAACAGCTGAATGATTTATTTAGTTTATTTTCCCCTGAAAATTCCCTGAAAGCTTCACCTTAATACTCTAAGCCTTAATATCCTGCTTATACACCCTTTTGACAGCCTTTATGCACATAACGTGCTTTGAAATAGCTCAACAGAGCCCTCAAAATTCCTTGAAAGTTTTTCTTATCATCGTTTGCATTAGCAATAATAGTAGTTGTATTAGCAGAAGGAATAGTAGGAGCATTGGAAGTAGCAGTAATGATAGCATTAGCAGTATTAGTATTAGTAGAATTAATTGCATTTACTTTTTGCCTTTTTAGTTAGTTCAGCATCCCCTTACTATGCCCTGATAATCTCAATTTAATAGTTTAAGTCGTTTATGAGATCTTTTATTACGCCCTTGTGATAGGCTGCATATACAATATGTGTTTTGATTTAGTCCAACATCCCCCGAATAATCACTGTAAGTTTCACCTTAATACCCTTAATCTTAGTGATAGTAGTTCTAGTAGAAACAGATATAGCAGTCCTACTAATAGCAGTAGTACTAGTAGTAGCAAGCGCATAGTGCCTTTTTATTAGTTCAATATTTCCCTCAGCATTTCCTTAATGTTTCGACTTAATGCTCTGATGCTCTTCTGAGATATTGCTGATAAGCCCTTTTGACAGCTTGCATTTACATAGCGTCTTTAGAATTAATTCAACATGTCCGTAAGCATATCCTGAAAACTTCTTCTTAATACCCATAGCCTTAGCAGTAGCATTAGTAGTAGCAGCAGAAGTAGTAGTAGTAGTATGCAAATAGACGGATATCTTCCGGTTGTTTTAATATCCCCCTCAACATGAGCTGTTTCAACTTTACTATCTAACTAAGATGTTCTTCGGAACAGCTTAGTTGGGACACAGATGTTACGCTACTTTGACTAATATTCCTTGAAAGTTTCATCTTAATACCATTAGCCTCAGTAATGATAGTAGTCGTGGTAGCAGTAGTAGCAGAAGTAGGAGTAATATTAATAGCCATATTATGTACACATTGCTTTTTGGTTAGCTCAATTTTCCCATCAATATGCCCTGAAAGTTTAATATTGTTATTCTTAGCCGTTCCTGAGAAATTGCACATACACTCTTTTGGCTACCGGCATCCATGTAGGCCTAGTGTGTTTTGATTTAGTTCAACATTTATATTAGTATTCCCTGAAAGTTTACCCTTAACACCTTTAGCCTCAGTTTTAGCAGAAGTCGTAAAAGTAGTAGCAATAGTGCGTTTTGGTTTGTTAATCACCCTAGATATGCCCTGAAATTTTCAACTTAATACTTAATGTTTATGTATCCTTTTGACAACCTGCACGCACATCGTGCGTTTTGATTTAATTTAACATCCCCTGCAAGTTAGCCTCAGTTGCAGCAATAATCGTAGTAGCTGAAGCATTAATAGTAGTATGCACATAGTGCCTTTTGGTTAGTTCAACACCCCGTTCAACATGCCCTGAAAGTTTCAACTTAATGCCCAAAGCTGTTATGAAATATTACTGATACACCCTTTTTCAAGCTTAAATGCACAAAATGTGCTTTGATTTAGTTTAACGTCACCTTTGATTTAGTGAAGTCTTCATCTTAGTACCCTTAGCCTCAAGAGTAATAACAGTCCAATTAGTTCTAGTAACATTTGTAGCAGAATACACATAGCGCCTTTTGTTATTTTTTCAACATTCCGTCAACAAACCTTGAAAGTTTGAGTCGAATACTCTAAGCAGTTTTTGAGATATTGCTGATGCTTTATTTTGACAACCTACATGTAAATAGTTTGTTTTGATTTGCTTACACGTACAGTCAAGATTCCCTGGTGTTCTCACATAAAAAACTCTAGTTTTAGTAGTAGTAGTAAAAGCAGTAGTAGGTGTAGCAACAGCAGTAGTAGTAGTAACAATAGCAGTAGAGATAATAAAAATAGTAATAGTATATAAATATCGCCTTTTGGTTAGTTCAACAACCCCCATAACACGCTCTGTAAGCTAAAATTTAATGCTCCAATCTATTCCTAAGGTAAGATGTTACTGATACACCATTTTAACCATCTGCATGCACATAGTGTGTTTTGATTTAATTTGAATTCTCTCTCAAAATTCCCTACAGTTCTCACTTTCATGCTCTTAGACTTGGTAGTAGTTGTATCGAAGGTACAGTTGTAGCAGTAGTAAAAGTAACGGTTGTGGTATCATGCTCTTAAAGTTTCAAATGGATACATTAAGCCCTTCCTACGATATTGCTGATAAACCTTTTTTGATGAAATGTTTGCAAATCGTGTGGTTTGATTTAGTTCAACTTCCCCCTCATTATTCTCCAAAATTTTCACCTTAGTACTCTTAGCCTTAGTAGCGGACACGATAGAAGTTGTATTTTGTATTGGTAGTAGTAGCAGTAGCGTGTACCTTTTTTGTGACTCAATATCCCCCTCATTATTCCCTGAAACTTGTCATTTTATACTCTAAGCCATTCTTGAGATACTCCCCTTTGACAACCTGCATGGACATAGCGTATTTTGATTTAGTTCAATACTCCCCTTGAAATTCTCTGAAAGCTTTACCTGAATTCCCGTGGCCTTTTTGGACACCAAAGGCAAAACATAAACCCCGCTCATGCACTTTAGGCTTCCAATCGAATGAGCCCCTTCCAAAATTTCTGGGACAACTGCTTCCAAACGAAGAGCCTTAGTGAAAAAAACTACATTGTGTCCAGTTTACTTTTTACTTAGGCAGCGCTATTGACCTGCCTGTTATTTATTTAACACTGGGTCCCTCGTCATTATTTTGAGTACAAGAATACGGCACCCTTGTGTGATAGTCTCTTATAGGCTTATGTAAAGTAGCATAAATTTCAAGGGCGTACCCAGAAAGTTGTCCCAACCACGTTTGAGATCTTTTTTTTAGGAAAACAAAGACATGGTGAATTTCAGTGGAAGTGGAGCTCTGGAAGACTTACTCACAAAGTCACAGAAATGGCGAAAAGACAAAAAAAAATCCACCTTTTTTGAAAAATTAGACGCAAATTCCACAAAAGCCCAAAAGTATAATCGTATTAATAGAGTGGTTGGCAAGCAGTATCAGCTGGAACTAAATACCAGCATTTCAAATAGATGGCCCCTGAATTCAAGATGACGAGCATAAGGCAGAAGTCCTTTGCTGACAGGTTCCAAAAACACAAAGTCCAAACACCAAATGGCCGTCCACCAGTCTGCAAATTATGTGAAAAATACAGAACAAAGAGGAACTGATTAGCCCTTTCTCAATTTATGAATTAAAGATACTCCTTGATACAGTAAATACAAAATCAGGACCGGGAGAAGATGAAACAGGATATACTTGGATAAAAGAAGCAGGGGAAAAGTTCCACCAAAACTTAATTTTGCAGTACAATGAACTATAGCAGAAAGGGGATTTCCTCAGGGTTTGGAAAAAAGCTACCATTAATCCAATTAGGAAAAAAGGTAAACCTCCAGAAAAACTATCTTCTTACAGACCTATATCTCTGCTTCCAGTTCTTTGGAAAGTAATGGAAAAGATGATCCAAAAAAGACTGGAATGGTTTGCAGAAAAAATATCCTCTTCCCGCAATCACAATCGGGCTTTAGTAAGGGAATGTCAACACTTGACAGAATCATGTTAAACAGTTCGTGGTAACGAAATGTAAGTAAGGAGTGACCTGGCTCAATAGTAACCGAAACTCTAAAAAACGAATATTGACGCTAATAGATGAATCAAAAGAATCAGATTTTTATGCTGATTTCAAATGCATTAGTTTTATCAAGTTCAGTCTGACCTATCAAAAGTTACATGCCTGAGAAAATTTACCTTATTATTGAAAAAGGGGGGAAACATCCCCTAAACGTCATAGAACCTTAATAAAAATCACACCATCGGATTCAGCTCATCCGAGAACCCAACTGTAGAGGTTTCAAGCTCCTATCTGCAAAAATGGGGATTTTTTGGCGTGGATAAATATCACGGATGCTTGTTTATTTATTTGTTTGTTTTTTCCCAGGGGTGATCGTATGGACCCAGTAGTCCTAGAATATCGTGGGAGGGCTCATTAGAACAAAAATTAAAAGTTCTAGTGCAACTCGGCCACCTCCCACGCTCATTTTTTTCCAAAGTCACCTGATAAAAATTTGACACTTGACAGAATCATGTTAAACAGTTCGTGGTAACGAAATGTAAGTAAGGAGTGACCTGGCTCAATAGTAACCGAAACTCTAAAAAACGAATATTGACGCTAATAGATGAATCAAAAGAATCAGATTTTTATGCTGATTTCAAATGCATTAGTTTTATCAAGTTCAGTCTGACCTATCAAAAGTTACATGCCTGAGAAAATTTACCTTATTATTGAAAAAGGGGGAAACATCCCCTAAACGTCATAGAACCTTAATAAAAATCACACCATCGGATTCAGCTCATCCGAGAACCCAACTGTAGAGGTTTCAAGCTCCTATCTGCAAAAATGGGGATTTTTTGGCGTGGATAAATATCACGGATGCTTGTTTATTTATTTGTTTGTTTTTTCCCAGGGGTGATCGTATGGACCCAGTAGTCCTAGAATATCGTGGGAGGGCTCATTAGAACAAAAATTAAAAGTTCTAGTGCAACTCGGCCACCTCCCACGCTCATTTTTTTCCAAAGTCACCTGATAAAAATTTTGATACAACCATTTTGTTAAGCATGGTTGAAAAATATAATAACTATATCTTTGAGGATGACTTCATCCCCCAGAGTCCAGGGGTGAAGGGCTGACAGTTATTAACTTTGCCCAATGTTTACATATAGTATTGGTTATTGGGAAGTATACTCACGTTTTCGGTTTTTTTTTCTGGTATTGGGGGGGGAGTGCAGGTGAGAGGGTCGGGGGTTACGTGGGAGGATCTTTCCATGGAGGAAGATTTCATGGGGAAGGGATATTGCTAAGAAGGGGGCGCCGGATTTCCCAGCATTATTTAAAACCGATCAGAAAGTAAATAAAAAAAACAAGTCTTTTCAACTGAAAGTAAGGAGCAACTTCAAAACTTACAATGAACAGAAATTATTGCATATATGACGGGGTTCAGCCCCTAGTCAATACCTCACTCTTTACGCTAAAGTTTTTTTTTAGTACTTTCATTAGAGCTATTTATTCTAATTAATTGGTCGTTGTCATTAAGGGGCCATTCTTCAAGAATTAGATCAAAATTCGAACTTTAATGAAAAGAGCAAGGTATTGACTCGGGGCGAACCCCATAATGTACGTAATAAACATATACGAATATTGAAGTTCGTTACGTAAGTTAATTCGCAAGTTAGGTATATTTATTACCTATAAAAACGTTCGTAATTAAAATTTTAAGTTCTAGCGCCCTTTTTCCGTAACCAAAAAATTGAAGGGCAACTAGGCCCCCTCCTCCACCCCTTTTTTCTCAAAATAGGCCGATTAAAATTTAAAGAAAGCCATTTAGCTAAAAAAAAAGTAAAATTAATATGCAAATTTGGTTTTAATTATTCATGTATGGTGAACCAAAATCAAAACCTGTATTAATTCAAAAACGCTCAGAAACTTAATAAAAAGCAAGTTTTTAACTGAAAATAAGGAGCGACATTAAAACATAAAACGAACAGAATTATTTCGTATGTGAAAGGGCTGTCCCCTCCTCAACACCACGCACTTTACGCTAAAATTTTACTTTTTCTCACAACTTTATTTTTTAAAACAATAAAAAACTTTAGTGTAAAGAGCGATGTGTTGAGGAGGGGACACCCCCTTTCATATACGGAATAATTTCTGTTTGTTTTAAGTTTTAATGCCAATCCTTAATTTCAGGTAAAAAAAAAAAACTTGTTTTTTTTATTTAATGTCTTGAAGACGTTACGTATACGAAAGGGTTTGCCCCTCTTCAATACCTCTCTATTTACGCTAAAGTTCGAATTCTGCTCCAACTCTTTAAGAATGACCTGTGAATCACAAAGGATTTTTGTTGAATAAATAGCTCTTTTGAAAGTACTAAGAGTACTCATTTCTGTTCGTTTTAACTATGCTGCACAAAATCTTGACGAGACAATGTTGGGGGAAAAAATGCATGGATGAGGGCCTAGTTACCCTACAATCTTTTTAGTCACTTTAAATGGGAACTAAAACGTTTAATCTCTGTTTGAATCAGCCCTCTCCCGATATTCTAGAACCACTGGGACAATGCAATCACCACTAGAAAAAAAACAATGAACACACACGCATGTTCTTTCTTCTGGCAAAAAAAAATACGAAATTCCTTAATTTTTTAGATAGGAGCTTGATAATGAAACAAATAAAATTTTAATATCAAAATGTGAAAAATATTAAAAAGCAACTGTATTACCTAATAAAACAGAACTAATACTCTTCCAAACACATCTTGCAGTAAACTTTGTTCCTCTTGACTTTAAGAACTCATTTAGCTCCATTGCTGATCTGGCGTAATTGGTTGAAAGCTTTTCAGGGATACATTGCCAATGCATATGCCCCTCATAAGTAGAGTGCTAACTTATACTTTGGGTACTTTATGTTCCTTCCTGTGCTATTTGCTTACTTTACGTTCCTTGGCACCTTTCTAGAGCATGTACCTATGGATTCTAGCAGGCTATGTTCCTTCCTGTGCTATTTGCTTACTTTACGTTCCTTGGTACATTTCCAAAGCATGTACCTATCGATTCTAGCACTTTATGTTCCTTCCTGTGCTATTTGCTTACTTTACGTTCCTTGGTACATTTCCAGAGCATGTACCTATGGATTCTAGCAGACTATGTTCCTTCCTGTGCTATTTGCTTACTTTACGTTGCTTGGTACATTTACAGAGCATGTACCTATGGATTCTAGCAGACTATGTTCCTTCCTGTGCTATTTGCTTGGCTTATGTTCCTTCCTATGCTATTCAAGGAGTTTATGTTCCTTCCTATGCTATTCTAGGAGTTTACGTTCCCTCCCATGCAATTCTATAGCGCTATGTTCCTTCCTATGTTATTCTATGGGACCTCTACACGTGATTAAAGACGTTTCGAAACTACATGCTATTTGCTTACCTTTCCTTGGTACCTTTCCAAACGACCGGGGATTCCCCACTGGTTCCTACACATTGCAAAAAAAGTGAGCAGTACGAACGGGGATTCCCCACACAAGTTTGTTTCAACTCCAAGTTTTTCAACCAGACTGGTTTTTGAGACAACATCCGTTTTTTAGGGGCCAATCAGAGACAGCGGAGGTTGCTCAATATACGATAACTCGACTGGTGATTGTTTAAAAATAAAAGGAGTGATTTTTTATTCGTCCTTGAGATTTTGTATAAAATGCTCATACCATACGATTAAATTTTCATAATGATTTAACATACCATGGATAATACATTAAATATTATTGACATTGAAGCAATGGATACATCAATTTAAAATGTGAGTACAGCTTAGTAAATTTCTTAATTTATTTCCAAACAAAATCATTTTACCACCCCACTAGTAAATTCAAATTCAGGGGCAAAGCCCCCCTCCCCCCAACAATACAAACCCTACAATATGATGACTATAGTCGCTAGAAAACGTAAAGTACGCTCTTTTTTCTATTATGTAAATAAAATCCCTCCTCCTCCCCTCCTCTGTTTACGAGTTTAATTTATTAGATTTAGTTCTTTTCCTTCAAAAATGTCAGTTTCTCCCATTCATTCTATTAAAATGCGCTTTCTTTATCTGCTTAAATAGAACCATCTGTGTTACAAGAAAGGGTCAGTTTTGGAAAACAGACTTCACACGCTCGTTTTATCACATAGATTAATAACACATGTGTTTGTCTGATTCAAGACACTTTGAAAATATAGATAATGTTGTTATTAAAATCGTTAATTGAAAGAATAGTACACTAAACTTAGAATTTATATACATCCAATTCGTATTCAAAATATTTTCTTGGGAAGAAATTTAAGTTTTGTATAAAAAAGACATAGACCGCTACAAATATCAGAATCGACTTTAGGGGGTAATTTATATTATGGGAAGATGCTTTTGAAATCCTCCTTTGCCCCAAACTCAAAATTTTCCAATATTCTACATTAGAAGCTTTTTAAATATTTCTAAAGTGCTAATAGATATAGCGTTACAAATATCAGAATCGACTTTAGGGTGGGGGGTAATTTATATTATGGGAAGATATTTTGAAATCCCCCTTTGCCCCAAACTCAAAATTTTCCAAAATTTTACTTTAGAAGCTTTTTTTAAATATTTCTAAAGTGCTAATAGATATAGTGTTACAAACATCAGAATCAACTTTAGAGGGCAATTTATCTGTAAAAGAGGGGTTATTATTTCCATACTAAATTTTGTCTTCTTTTTAAGGAAGAGGATTCCTGCAATTACTCTTCCCCAAAAAAAAGAGAGCTAAGGCTAATGGCGTTACTCCAATGCAACAAGTCGAGATAGCTAGCCCATCGGGAGCCACCCACATTCATTCCTGACCGGCGCTGCCTGCCCAAGACCCACCCGTGCCAACCCCTATGCAGACGAGTAGAAAGCTGAAAAGAGAATGCATGATTGCTCATAACGTTACTGCTGCACAAGATTGTGAGATCACTCCCTATCAAGCATTGCCGGGTCCTTCACGACCAATGCAAGACGAGAATGATGTGGCCCCTACAGCCCTCAACATGCAAACTGCAAATCTAAATGTGAGTTTTCAAATATTATTTCTCGCTAATGATTCTTTTTCCCAAGTCAATTTGAAGGACTGAGAATTGTACCGCTACACATAATTCCAGATTCTAATTTGCATAATAAAGGTTTCGATAAGAGATGCGAGACTTAACAGTTTCAATTTTATCATTTGCTCCGGAAAATCTATAAAATAACAGACTACACATTAAAAATAGGCTATTTTTAGGAGATGTCATGATTTTCACTATTTTATTGTGTGTGTGTGTGTGTGTGAGCGGTGCATGCGCTGCTTATTTTTCTGTCTACTCGATAATTCATTGAGATAGTATAATGAATATTGCAAATTCAATAACGACGTAATGATTTTCACTATTTTGTTGTGTGTGTGTGTGTGTGAGCGGTGCAAGCGCTGCTTATTTTTCTGTCTACTCGATAATTCATTGAGATAGTATAATGAATATTGCAAATTCAATAACAACGTAATGATTTTCACTATTTTGTTGTGTGTTTGTGTGTGACTGTGTGTGTGTGTGTGTGAGCGGTGCATGCGCTGCTTATTTTTCTGTCTACTCGATAATTCATTGAGATAGTATAATGAATATTGCAAATTCAATAACGACGTAATGATTTTCACTATTTTGTTGTGTGTTTGTGTGTGACTGTGTGTGTGTGTAAGTGTGTGTGTGAGCGGTGCATGCGCTGCTTATTTTTCTGTCTACTCGATAATTCATTGAGATAGTATAATGAATATTGCAAATTCAATAACAACGTAATGATTTTCACTATTTTGTTGTGTTTTTGTGTGTGACTGTGTGTGTGTGTGTAAGTGTGTGTTGTGAGCGGTGCATGCGCTGCTTATTTTTCTGTCTACTCGATAATTCATTGAGATAGTATAATGAATATTGCAAATTCAATAACAACGTAATGATTTTGGC